>JAPMNP010723025.1:0-14728 GCA_029874935.1 Atherina boyeri | reverse complement strand
TTTTTTTTCAAATAAATCTTCAGTTTAAACCTTAGACATAAAGGAGTCATGCTGCACCAACAGTAACTAGATCAATAGCTTCAGTATGAAATCACACTCTAAACTGCCTACAACTGGTCTATTATACAAGTATCATCTGTGGTTAAATTGCACTGCAGGTATTCTAATGGAAAAAATGCTCCTGATTTGATTTCCATGTTTGATAGACTGCAATCCCAACTAAATGATGTTTATTTCCCTCTTTTAAATTACCATTTAAACATATACTGCTATTAGTGAGTATGCTGCTATACTTAATGTGCAAACCAATATAACCAATAATTATTCCATCTTTACCTTCACATGTGCATCTGTGATTTTATTACCATGGGTTTTATTTATACAGCCCACAGGATTTGGTGGCTTTTTATTGCTTCTCCGTGTCACATCACACTCCCTCAATGCTTGGAAAGTTTATTTTCCTTTCTGACATGATCAGCTGCATCAGCTGAACCATATACTTCTTCCAACTCACAGCACTTTTAATGTTGGATTACAGTCTGAAAACTTGCCAAATGTACTTTGGAATTCCCAGGCTCGCATTCCCTGCTTCCTATAGCTTTGAGTCTCCATCCTTCTCTGACTTGACGGATGGTGAGGGCAGTAAGAGTTGGACAGCTTTTTTTCTTCCCCGCCAAGTTCCAATGAAACTCTGAACCACCGGTTAGCAAACCCTGTCAGTAACAGACAGAGGACTATGGTGGAATGAGACCTAAGGATGACACACGTGTCACTCTTGGCTGATATTCTCTTCCTATACTGCTTAAAAGCCACAGGCTTAGTGCGGAGGCGTGCTGAAACACACAGCGTGGGGAGTAACATTCCTGACATTGTTGGCTGAGCGGGTGAGAGGTAATTGTTTATTTGAATATTCCGGTTCAAGACTGTTTCTTCATGTCAGTTGCTCAGAAAACAAATTATGATGAGCAGCTTTGCTGTGAGAAATTGGGTAACAAATAGTTACAAGTCTCAGAGTGCAGACCTTGACAGAAAATCCCACCATTCGTAACGCTTAGGAGTGTACACAGCGGCATTTTTCTTTCACGTGCAGGGAAATGCAATCATGCTCTGACCCAAGAATTTAACCCGCTTTACTGACTGGCTCTGCTTACTTCCATGTTCTGTTTACAGAGTTTAACCTGCAGTGTAAGGGCAACACACAGAGTAATCAGTAAAGTAGTCTGAATAAACACCAGAGACCTTGGATTGCCACATTTCTCTAATAGTTAACTACACTAGAAGTTATCCCATGGACTTTTCTTTGCCCTGATCTCCATGTCCACATAGGATGTGAGTGTCTAGGAGTGAAGACATCAAAGACTGTTTACCCATCAAACAGTCTGTGCAGAGTGGGAGATGTTTATTTGGCCCCGGGCTCTCATTCGGCTAATAGGCAGGGCTTCACTCTTGATGAATTGTCAAAAAGAAAGTACCGCATTCCTCCTCTGATGGCACTTTGAGAGTGTTATTGCTTTTTTATTGCTTCCCTCCCTTAATGAGTGGATGGTAACCCAATTACCTGCAGAGGCCACGAGGTTTCATCTCCGCAACACATTTCAATGATGTTATTATTGTCCATTAGGTCGGGGCTAGAATCTGCATCGTTAATAAGAGAGCTTCAAGAATTCTCATGTACCAACAAGATAAAAATTCAGTGAATCGTGTTACCTAATAATGCCTGGAGAAGGAAGCCCAATCATGGGGTCTTGTTTTCTTTTCTCTTCTTCCTTTAAAGATTCGCCACGGCGAGCTGCTCTGTGAGGGTATTTGTTTAAACAGTGAGTCTCTGAAGTAGTCGAGTCCGGTGGAGGGCTGTTGAAAGAGAGCTCAGTGTGTTTGTTGGCAATGAGAGGAGTTTGGACCAGGAGGAGACCTGCCAACACCGCTGTTTAAGTACACACAGCGTTATTGGGTTACTCCAGTGCGGGTGGGAGTCGACTCGTTGGGCTTGGATTAGCATGGGGGCAGAGATCGGACAGCTGGGTGTTTCTGGTGGTAGAACTGAGCCAGGCATGTGTTTATGTGTGCGCCTGAGAGAGAAGCACGGGGACAAGAGATGAGGAAAGGGAAACTGGGAGCATGGACAGACGCTGCTCAACCATTTTCTCCGGCACATTTACTCCCTCTCCTTTTGGGGCCATTTCGCGCTTATAGTCTTTGGTGTAAACAGGAAGATGCTTCCCTCGGTGTGAGAGGATTTCAGGTGAAAAACAGGAGCTATCACCTCCATCTCCAATCCCCCCTGTGACTAACCTCATCTTCCAGTCTACCAGTCCTGAGCTCGCCAATGTCTAATTAGCTCAGCGACACAGAACACAGACAGAGTAATTGCGCTGAGTGTGGAAACTCAGCCCGTAGCAACCTGGCTCATGCACACACAAGACTGCTCAAATAACGTGGCGCTGTGGCAGGCGGCCACCACAATCTTCTCTCCTTTATTTATTCACTTACTCATCCATTGAGTCACTTAGCCCTGCCTGCCATCCTCGCTCTGATGCTTAATCAGATTTACCATGCAGTTAGAACTGTTTCAGTCTTTATGTTCTTCTCTTTGGCTTTACTGCTTTTTTAATTGGAATTGTCAATCTCTCTTTCACACCCCCCCCTTTTTTTCTTATCCTAAGCAAAAATTTTCCTTGCTTCTATTGTTCTACTTGATGACTTTCTGAGGATAATGCTATCATTTGGGTCATGAATTCCAGTCATTTTCTATCCATTTGATGCTCGAGGAATCTTTCTCAGCTAATTGTTGTATTCTGTTTGGAACGACCAGAGGTTTGCTTGCTGATCAGTGGCCAGAGGGGCTGTCAGCTCATTCAGGAAGGCCTCTTTCTAACTGGCCTGATTTCATGCAAATATTTGTAAATAATTCTCCAACTGTACCCATGGTATCTTGTGGCTTTTTTAGAGAGTTCAATGAAAGGCAATGAATATTATGGCTTTTGCAGACTTCAGGGTTATGGCACAACAAATGCTGTACACAACGTTGTCATGCTTTGCTTTGCAAATGGAGAAAGAGACATACTGTACAGACTGTGATCCAGATATAAACACAAATGCAGGAGCGATGACTGAATGCAAAACAAGGGCGGAAATGAGCTTTTTGAAATGAATGGAGAGACTATGCACTCCCCTTGAGACAGCAGTATTTAGTAATGTCACCTGGGGCAAGCAGGGAGGGTGTCAGGAGTCAGTGAGGGTCAAAATGGACCCATCTAACCTTCACCATTATTCATCATGATGGCTGGTTTGAGGGTGGACGGAGGAAAAAAGGAGGCTGGATTGGAGAGGAGGACAGCTTGAGCATGGGATACTGGAAGCAAGCTTCCTGCTATGATGGATTTAGGATGTTTAAAGAGAATATTACACTTGATGCTAGTGTGGCTCCAGAGCAAGGGAATAAAAGAAAAGACGCTGAATGAAATGATTCATCACAAGGGAAAAGGTANGTAAAAGAGAGGGAGGGGTGGACAACAGAGGCAGGGGAGTGACATAATCTCAGAAGTGTAAAGGTGAAGCTTTGGTAAAAGAGAGAATTAATGCCAGCAAGCAGATGGAGAGTCTTCCAGGGACTGTTAAATAATCATGCTGAGTCTAAAGAGAACTGGGAGAAATGGGTATTGTTTAGACTTATCCCCTCCCTTCAAAGTACCATTTTCTCCCCCTGCTGTCTGTCTAGTGGTGGGCCGTGGGTGTTTCAGGGATTATGAGTTTTGCCAGGCAGACCCGGGTTAAGATGAATGGTTGTCCTTTTGGATCCAAGATGGTCATTATCATTCCCACATGGTGCTGCCAGATAAAGCCCCCCAAAGCCTTTTGGATTCACATGGGTTTCTTGTCCATCTCATTTTTCCTTTGTTTCTTTGTTTTCTAAGTATATGCGGCTCAGCTTTATATCTCCTCGTAGAGCAGTGTGAAGCCTCTCATAACCTGATTTTTTTCTGCTTCTTCATAGATCATTTTTAGGGACCGTAGTAATTAAATGGAACAGTACAGTTTCTAAATTATTGCACAGACATCAATATGGGGGGAAAATCTTTATGAGAAGATTTCTTTTTTCCGTTGATGGCTCATAATTTAACTGAGTTTTCTTTCTGATATAGAACTAAACTGGTATTTGGTATTATTTTAGTTTTTTTATTGACAGTAAATGCATGTGAATTTATCTTTTTTTTGGACCCCATTTACTTTTGTAGTCGCAAAAAAAAAAAAACTCACAAAACATGCAGAAAACCACAAATTTTCTCAAAGGAACATTATCATCAGTTTTGTCATGAATGATTGGCAATGGGTTTGTTATTCTTGTCATAGGTTGTCTTTGGCCAGCCATTACTTTGTCCATAGTTAGACCCGACAATAAATGTCCTTCCATCTGTTGCCTTGGTAGCAAATAACAGGGTTTAAAGCCATTTCTCACATGGATTCCCCTAATAGCTATCTCTTTCTCATTCTTCCCCAATCAGAAGCCAGTGTGATTAGCCATGTCAGTCACTGGTAAAAGCCCCACATACACAGCAGCAATTCAGTTTTCTGTCTGAAAAGACTTGGGTGGAAACTCTCCAGTGGCCTGGACTCTGGAGCCATTTATATTCACATCAGCTTTTGTTGTGTCACTTTAATATTGTAGTTTGGGAAAACATGTTGACATTCCTCTCAACAGGATTATTGTCAGTCTGTTAAGGCCCAGTCCATTAAGCAAATAATACATCCAGACTCACTACATGATTCTGTTGGATGGAAATGGGCTGTAACTGAAAAGGAGATGAAATGTCAGTCTGTCTGACCAAAAAATACAGTTACTTTGGACAAATTCAGTTCAGCCCAGTTTTGATTGCATGCTTTTACAACTGTGATGTTGACAACTTGTATTGAAGACCTAAGTGTACATGCACATATCTTGTGATGCACATGCACTCTAATGTGTCGGTGTTCTGTATTTGCTCATACAGTATTGACCATAATAGTCTGCTCTGTGACATATTTTCCAACAGCTTTGTGCCCATACTTTTTCCTTTTTCCTTGTAGACTCAGCAGTGGACACAGACCTTGGCTAAAAGCATCTCTGCTGCTATGATTGAGTATTAATTCAGGCGTGTGGTCGATTTTTGTCCAGCTTCTGCAAAAGACCAGAGCACAAAGGACAATGTTTTAACCCTAACTCAGATTAGTGTTCAGCGACAGATTTTTTTTTATATTTTACTCTGACTGCAGTGTACAATATCCTCTTACCAGACACAAAGAAAGAATTGTGTTCTTTTGTACCATCATCACTTTGTGTTCTCTTTGGAAAAACTCCAAAACTTGTTATACAGATAATGTTACTGACTTGAATTTCTGCATAACTTTTATTGTGTCCTCCCCTGTTCAAACTATTTTTTGAAAGAAAAGAGAATTTATTCAGACATGAAACTCAAATCTGTATATTAAGCGGCCCATATTGAGATCAGAATGACAGCAAAAATATATCAACAGATTTTTGCAAATCTGATTCCATCAAAATGGATGATTAAATCAAACTTCAGAGAATATGCCACTCGCAGCGCAACCTACAAGGATTTTGTCCACTGCAGAGAGATGGCAGTACGGAGTGGAATCGATGCTGCCATTAGCCAAACACTATTGAGAGCAGCATGGAGAACAACAATCTATGGACAGATGTTGGAGTAATTACTCTGCAGGCACTCTGGAGGCAGGCATCTGCAAAGACAAAGCAGGGGAGATCCTGCGTTTAGAAAGGTG
Source organism: Atherina boyeri (assembly GCA_029874935.1). Classification (NCBI taxonomy): domain Eukaryota; kingdom Metazoa; phylum Chordata; class Actinopteri; order Atheriniformes; family Atherinidae; genus Atherina; species Atherina boyeri. The sequence goes on along the minus strand of JAPMNP010723025.1, from coordinate 8,950 downwards.
TGTCATCAGCATGACTACATATGTTAGTTACTGATGCCTACCTTTTAACAGCCCATGGAGGTTAACAGATGATGACCGGACACAAAAATCTGATCTGTTCAGATACAAACAGTCTGTCCTAAAGATCTCATTTGACAAATAGACGTAATTTGCTTTCCTTCTGAATGTTTTTGTAATTATGTCTTATTTCTGAGTGTGGCAAACAGAAAAAGCATCCTTCTCCCTCCTCACCCTGCAGATCACTTGATCTCTGACCCTTGCTCAGGATAGATTGACACTTTCGCCACTCAGTCACTGGAAACCCCCTCCCAGCCCATCTCCAACCCTGCCGGTCACCAATTAGGCTATAAGTCGCTCATGCAGCCAGCCATCCCAAACCCCTTTTCCTGTAGATGATAGCTTGCCACAAGGAAGCCATATTGGTTCTGTCCATTTATCTTCATCAGGCGCTATCGCGGATGAGGCCTCCCAAGCCCCAGAGGGGCCGCTGTCTCTGGTCATCTCTCACTTGCACCCTCTAACTTTCCTAGAGAGGTCCCTGCATATTCTCATCAACCTTTACCTTGAGAAGCACCTGCTGGTCGACAGAATGGCAAGCTATTAAGATGAAGCAGCTTTGTTTACAGCATGACAATGAGGAATGAGAATGGGGTGAAAGCTGAGGACATTTCACTGGATAACAATGGCTTCGGAGGGGCAGTGGTGCACTCAAGCATACAGTAGTTTTCAAGCCAGTATATTTTCCTGGAATTGGAAAGTGTGCAACAAGACTGAAATGGTAGACAGAGGCCAGTTAATGGGCCTGTCAACACAGCCAACCTTGCTTTGGGTTCACTGTTTTTGGATCATTTTCCGAGTGCGCGCCTGTATATTTGTTGCCATGTAAGCATACGTCTGTTCATATGTGTGCATGAGGGCCTGCTCCCTCGTCACTCGAGTTGAATGGATGTCAGGCAGCAGCAAAATTAGGCTGTCTCTCCCTCTGTGGTGGACTGTCACTGCTGAAACGGAAGAAGGCTAAGCGGTCTGGTCCCAAGGCTCTTTTGGTGGAGGCCCATTTTGAAGCATTTACTATAATGTTTGACACACACTGACACACTATCAAAAGCACAATGACCTACAAACAGTTTTACACTCTATCAAAAAGGCATGGCAAAGCCAGAGTTTGGGACCTCAAAGAAAGTCACAAAGCCAATAAATCTTTCAAGCAGTGACTTTCTATTTTATCTAAAGGCTTCTTTTTGGCACCAACTAAGAAGATGCTGCTTGAATGCCAGTAAGGCAATCCTTTTGATTACCTGGCATATTGAGGACAATACCTACTGAGATTTAGTGATACTTGGAGTGAGATTGCTGGTTTATGACTTGAGGCTAGGGCAGACTCTATCGTCCATAACAACTGTATTTAAAGTGCCCAAAAAGTGACATTGCCATTTCTGGAACTTGAAGTCAATGCAGAGAATGCCTTTCGTATCAACAGATGTAAATGCCAGCAAGACTTTATATTGGTACATTGTTCAGTGCAGCAGGCACATGCATGTTTTGGCACATGAATTTCAAGTTTATCTCCAGAACTCCCTTTCGCTTTACAAGCTTGTGATTAAAAGGTTTGATAATTACTGTCAGCATAATCTTCATACTTTCCTGTCTCTCACTGTTGGCATTCACCATCACTCTTTATGTTCTAGACATTTAATATCTATCTGTTAGACTCAATTTTCTCTGTCAAACTTGCATGCTAAACAATATTTCTTCTATCATTCCTTGTGAAATGTGTTTTTGCTCAGTATTTACCTGTTTACACCATAGACACAGGACTAAAAACAGCTGCTGACACATAGAATGTTGTATGGTGATATTGCACATGCACTCCCTAAAGCATCTCTTTGTCTGATGGCAGACAAGTAGAGTGAGGTTACAGTCTTTTTTTATCAGGCTTTTACCACTCCTCCGCTTCCCCTTCTCTCCCATTACAGGTCATCCTGCGGCATCTCCCACCGCTGCGCTTAAATGTTTGAAAGCCTTTTCCCTTCAGCTTTACTGTTTGTTTACCTATTTATTGTTTTACCGTCCACTTTACATGGTCTCTTATAATTTTATGTCACTTTTTCTTTCTGTTTGTCTACATTTGACTCTTTCTGTTTTTACCTTATTTGTGTTCTATGATGAGAATGAATGTTTAGCCAGGTGTTTGACCTGACATTTATGTGTGTATATTACTTGTTTTAACACTCACACCTGACCAGACATGTCCACCGAGAGCTGGTGTAAACAATATTATTTCGTCTAAGACATTATATACAGTTATTGGATTCCTCGGGTCCCATTTTCAGCGTGCCCTATGATCCTCTAGTTTATAGGAGATCTAGTTGTCCTTGCAGATTTTGCCACTTTAATTTGTGGTGGCCCATAAACGCTGTGTTGATTCACGGCTGATAATTTAGCTCGTGGCCACAAGGGGAGTGCATGGGCCCTGGTTCCTGGTCATTAATAGTAGGGCTGCGACAGAGAGAGAGTGGAAAGTCCTCCAGACTCCATTGATTCACTGTCTCTGTGCTGCATACTAATGCAAGCTGCCCTGCCTATTGCTCTTGTTCAACAAGCATCATGAGTAGAGGCTGGGTGAGGAAGAGGGACAAAAATGAGTTGGTCTGACACAGATTACAGTCTCCACTGAGTAGCCTCTCTGCTTCCCATTTCAGTGACACCACAGCTCTCAAGAGAGGTGATTGCTCTATAGAAAATCCATGCTTTGGCCTTTTAAGTTTTCCCTAGCTGTCAATGACTCTTAGTCATGTCAGAGGTGTGAGTTAAGGCAAACAACCTTAGAACAAAGAGGTGCGTACAGCAGGTGTCTCCAGCATGTAGTGTATGTACCATGCTTGTTGTACGTTTGTTGAGTGAGTCATGACAAAGACAAACAGCTCATTAACTTCCACTAAGTCACTGCTGATGTTTAGTGAAAACAGTCATGACCCTGATGGCCCGGTCTCAGGCAACTCAGCCCTGAGGGGTTAAAGGTCGACTGAAACAGTTAACAGAGCACAGAGTCACGCCTAACCTGACCGCACTGTGACCTGAGAGGAAAAGACTGGCCACCACTCCCTGTTAATCTGTCAGCTTCCACACTGGCACTGTGCACACATGTAGGTGGGTGGTCTCGGACACTCAAGGGGGCTTCTTTTTTACTTGCTGCTGAAGATAAAGATAGGTGAAGGTGCAGAGAGTGTTGTAGTAAAGATAGAAACCAACACACAACAATTTGAATCTAACCCACTGCACAAAAAAGTCTCACAAAAAGCTCTAAAATATCCCATACAAAGTTTGAATTTTGTTTATTTGCATTTAGAAAACCAGAAACTTTGACGAGTAAACTCAACCAAAGATTTCAACAGATTGATTGGGGCTGAGAAACGTGCATATGTTTGTTTTAGAGGCCTCTTTCTTCTCTAACAAAGACTCTTCTGCTGCCAGCTTTGTTGCACCCTGTGCTGCAGTATGGTGGCGTTGCGTCTGGTTGGCCTATGTGTCAGAACTGCTGAGGCCCTGTCTGCTCTCCAGGGAGTCTCCTTCCACTTGCTCACTTCATCCTCCTGCTGTTGCTGCCTTGTGGGACACAGAGGCACACAGAGCCCAGATTGAGCCACTCTTGCTTGGCCCTGCTCCATTCCTCCAACAACGCTAATTACATCTCAAATGGTAATAGATGAGGCCTCGTTAGCAGCTCTCACTCCCTTGAAAGATTCACAAACATACATCAGAGGGGCCACTGATCGGTCTGAGCTCCCTCCTTCAAAGGCTGGACTTCACAGGGAGGTGGGGGCCCGATTCACTAATTACTCCTACAGTTCCACACTGCTGCCTTGCACACCGCCTGCACCGAGCAGACAGCTCTTCTCGCATCAGCAGCTCTACTCTGAGACATGCCTGCTCTCAAATCCAGGCCAAACTACATAGGCGTGTTAAATCTATAATTCAATGATCAAATTAGCCCATTGCCTATTTCTGTCCCCTCATACACCAGCTGTTAATATGATGACAGTGCAGAAATGAGCTCTTTCATGCAATGGCAGTTTTAACCTCCTTATCATCAAAATATGATTTTATCATAGTTTATAATATCATATTATCATAGTTCATGAGAAAAAAGTCAATAGTCAGCCTGCCATTTCAGCTTCAAACCCACAAAAATGAGTTGAATTAAGCCTGAGTTTTTTCTGAAATGATCCTAAGGCAGCATATGTCAGTTTTGTTGCTGGATATTAGAAATGTAATCTTCTGCAAAGATTCACTAATTAGATGAAAATAGATGTGAAAGGCTGACTGTGATCACTCACGTGTGTTATCACTTTCTCCGATGTGGACTGGCTTATGCAAATGTGAGTGTGTCTCAGAATATGGAATATAGATGCACATATGTTGGTGTCGCTTTTTGTTTTTAAAGCCAGACTTTAGAATACAAGCTTTTATATGTTCTCCCGTGTCTGCTGAAAGCTGCCAGTCCAAATGATGATGATGATCGGGAAGGAAAGCTTGTTAAGTCTGGCTGCATATAAGGTATTGATTGTTATATACCTACATCTGGCTGAGTTCTCTCCATTGTTTAAGTGATTTAATTTAGCAGGATCCCATTAGATTTCATTATCATTTGTGTTTCATTCACTGGCAGCTGTGAAGGAGATGGAGTCAACAAGAAGATTAGATGCTTCTCTAATTGTGGTGTGGTTTACAGTGAGCCTGTTTGCCTGCATCGATCCACTGTGAGAAATAATAATAAAATGAAAGTAAAGCGTTGCAGGGAAGGAAGAGGCGGCAAACGAGCGGGGCCTTGTTACTGAAGGAATGATGTATTGATCGCTCCTGACAGGGAGCTGTGGACTGATCAATCCTGATGGGCAAGAGAAGCCTGTTAGGAGATTCTCCTGGGTCGTCAGGGTCACTCAGACAACAGGCGATGAGAGAGAAATTAACTCATCAAGGAAGAAGGATGGATGGGAAGATGGATGGATGCATAAATAATCAAAAAGAAAAAAAACAGTAGTTTTGTGATGACAATAGTTTCTAGAAGTATCACAAGGTGAATGTGCGTTCCTGACTATAAGGTTTACCTGTTCCATGGAGTTTGTGTGTACACCTACTACATCAAGTATATAGAAGCCTACTGCTTTTAGTTACTTAAGATTGCTTAATGGTAAAATGAACACTTTCTGTCTAAAAAAATTTTTCATTATTTATCATTAGCCAAGAACCCCTCTATTCAAACAGATGGATTGATTAAGATAACAAAGGAGACATAATCTGTGTATACTATCCAGCATCTACCCAGAATGCCTTTCTATTATTCCCATGAGCACACTACCTGGTCTTGCAGAGCTAATTGAGAGCCTTTACATTCATTTAAGTAAGACCTGAGTGGTTTCTATTAATGAAGGCTGAATTTGCTGGTCTGACGGTGAAGTGAAGGCTCACAGGAGAGTAATCTACAGCTTAAGGTACAGTCCAAGGGGAGATGCTGTGCTGGTGTGGAATCGGGTGACCATTATATTTAATTTTCTATCGCTTTATATGTAATTACATGCCTTTTTTTTTGGAGGGGGGGCATGTCAAAAGTGTTTCTCATCTGATTTGACAAAACTTATAATGGACACTAGTGATAAAGTGTTATGAAGATTCAGTTTGTTTGAGCATCTTTTCTAAGATCAATAGGCCAGACTGGCACTTCATTTGCATTTAGCCTGTGTAATTGGTGGCATTAATAGCACACACACAAAGTATTGTCAGCTATGAAGTGATTATGGTAATCAGCAGATGAATTTAAAAAGGCAATTTCAAACTCATGGTTGTTTTTTTTGTTCTTATTTATTTATTTTTTAATGTGTTGATCGACTTCAATCATGTGTACTCTGCGGTAGAGTGGCTATCAATTATTCGTGGTAATGACAGGTTTTTAGCCAGCCAAGGGTGTTTGCACAATAATGTGACAGAGCAGATATACATGTGTTGTTTGTTTCTGCATCTTCGTTTTAAGCGTGGCACAGCAGGGTCATGTTGATGTAAAACATGCAATAATTACCTGGCGGGATCAGACTCCTGTGGACAGTGCTAAGTGTTAGTTGTTACTGTGGCATGGTGAGGTCAGAGGTGCCTTTCCACAGCAGAGTGCTCACATGTCACCTTTCTGCTATTTAAACTGAGGCACTTTGCCCCATCCCCACTTCTCCCCTCTGCCCTCATATTTAATTCAGTAGCTGCCCAGGGAACTGCAGCATCGTGTACGGGTGACTTCTCCAGGGCGGTACTGAAGCAGCAACGGATCGTTTTTGACCCTTTCTCTATAGATGCTCTAATAACAATGAATCTCCTATTGACCAAAACATCATTAATGTCGGACACATCTTGGAAGGTAGACATTTTAAACATCATTATTTACTTTTTGAGTGGACACAAGGGGAGGAGTGTAGGGGTGCATGCTGAAATGGAGGACGCAGTCATGCATGAGTGGAGCTCGTAGCTCTTCATTTGAAGACCACTTTTGGAGGAGGAGGTGGAGGAAGAGGAGGAGGAGGATGCTATCTTGTAGCTTGTTATGCTTCCCCCATATTTAGAAATGCTCTATGAAAATACAGCCTCCATTCTTGCTATCGTGGATTCATTTATTCAGTTATTCATGGCTTGAGGCTGAATAATGAAAGATGGTGAAAAAACACTTGACTGTTCCTCTCGCTGCCTCTCCTCCTGTCTCTTGACTGAATTGCTACTTAGTTCTTAACTCTTATTGAGCAGGCGAACCTCCAGCATCAGTGAAATCAATAATGTGAGAAGAAAATTCACTAAAGCGCCGTTTGATAATCAGTAATGCTAATGAAATTTGAAAATGATTAGGTGATCCATAGTAATCAAACTGTCTAAATCAAGCATACCAAAAAAAAGAAGAAGAAAAAAAACACCTACAAAGATGACAAAATGTGCACAAATCTCATCTGTGTGCATTTTTACAGAATGCATCATACATCTTTTTCATGGGTATTTTTCAGGCCTACAACATTTTTGGTGGGAGGCTCAGCTTCTTGACAGTGATCCATGCCATCAAAGAGGCCCAGAGTGATGCAGCACATGAATGCAGAAGTAGATCTTTTGACGGCTGGAGCGGAGCAGAGGCTTGCACAGCACGGTGGCTGCGATTGCCACCACTCTGTTCTGCTCTTTTATGTTGCTGTAAGAGATGGAGGTGTTTGAAGACATGGATAAGGCTGCTGTTGTGATGCTGTCATCCACCGCTTCATTTGAAGGCAAGAAAATCAGCAGCGAGACGTGTCGCGCAGAAACAGCTGTAATCTTTGTTTAATTACATGCAGCACAGAATGAGACAATTTTCCTGAATCATGTGGGATCAAACTGCATGATTATATATGTTGGGGGAGAAAAAAAACTCGTACAACATGTGGCTTTCGTGTCATGGATCTCCTTTGTTTAATTTGCTTTAGCTTTAACTGTCATTAAAGGATTTTATAGTCATTTCACTTGATTAAGCCTCAATTTAAGTAATTTTTGTTCTCCATATGGGCTGCATCTGCTAGGCTGTGAGTGTCCAGCAGGGGGCAGGAAATCAAACAGACAAACTCAATCTTGTGAAAGCTGTTATCTGTGTGTTTCTCTAACTGAGAGAACTGATAAAACCATGCGCACTAATTGGGTTTTACAGCAGCCATAGTCTCACAATGCTCTTTCATTACCCAGGGGACAGAATGTCTGCTTGTGTCTGTGTTCATACAGGGGGGCTTACAGCGTCTGTGTATGCGATCATATGTGTGGGCCTGTATCATATGTGATGTGTGTCAACCACCCCCACTGATCTTAGAGTCACTTCTTATGTGCAATCAGGGATTCCTGCAGAGACAAGAAAAACAGCTCAAGTGATGTCTGTCGCCACACTGCAACACATAAAATGTCCCTCCCGTCCACAGAAGCCCCCTCCTAATGGCACCCCAAAGCTTTGCTTTCTGGGCTTAGACATGACCATTTCAAATGCCATTTTATCACAGTGACCTTTCAAGGACCTGGAATTAATCAAAGAAAAAAAAAAGGTGCACTCCATCATAAATGGCAAGAACAGTCACCTTTGATCTGAACATTAGATTTCATTCAGGAATTAAGCGGATTCTTGCGACTACTAAGAAAGACTGCATTGTGTTTCGCCTTTTGACAATATATATGAGATGTTTTGAGATCTACCAAATACAATAAGACATATTTGTGATCTTATGTGTTGTTTCTATTTTCCAATGATCTCTAGCAGTAGGAAAGTGTATAAGATTAACTGTATTATTGAGTCCTCATTTTTTAGGAAGTATCAACTTCTACTTCAGACATGTCATGTCACAGCCCACAGTAGCACCTTCACACCCTCTATCTCTAGCAGTCCAGGCTCAGCGGGTCCGGCTGATGGAATTATTATTATCTAATTGCCAGGTGGAATCGGTATTGATTGTGTGATGACCAGCAGCAAGTGGTAATAGCGGGGTATGACTTGCTACAAACTGCATTCTCCTACTACTGTAGGTTATGTGAAAACTGGGGACTGTAAAGATAAAGGACGCTGCGTGGGTGGAAGTGGGGATGCTTGCCTACAGTATGTGCGCGCACACACAGTTTACACACAAACACACATACGGTATCTTTTCCCTGTTCTGTCTCTGCTGCAGAATCTTTGCCCTGGAGAGTTGTGGGATCACTGTGCTGTGCTGCTGTTGAGCCACTGTCTTGTCCTTGCTATGTAGGTCATTGGTGCCCTCCAACGATATCTTATCCCATCTGCAGTGCAGTCAATACTCTGGACAGAAACTCCAAATAGCTTCAGATTAGAAGTTGCCTCATTAGCCATGTTTCTTTGCTTAAATAATTAACCTCGCATCTCCAGCCTGCAGAGATGTATTTGTAGTACCAACACAGT
>JAPMNP010723012.1:0-19236 GCA_029874935.1 Atherina boyeri | reverse complement strand
CGCGCTATGCGCGCAAAGGGGGCTCAGCCTCCCTAAATGTAGAGTTGTAAAGACGTGCCTGTTTTCTGGTCTAGCTCTGGTTCAAAGGGGCAAAGTCGAACTAGGATTATGTCTCCATCCAATAATAAAGCAACCTTACTGATTACTCTCCATTAGTTTAAAGGTGACATAACCAGTTGCCTCTGTGGGAATTCTGGAAGACTGAAATAAAAAATGTGCATACTTTTAATTTTAAAATTTTTTCATTTTTAAGTTTTGGTAGACAACTGGATGATTTATACATTTTTTGTGATATGGAATATTTAAAGACCCACTCCGAGGAAAATCGTGTTTTTCGTGTTGTTAACACGTTCTTGTGGCATTTTTCATATCTTTAGAAAATTAAACTCAAAATGGCATTTTTGAGTATTTCTGCATTCAAATTGCTGTGAACCAATGGCAGTCACTAAAAGACAGCCTATCAACAATGATGCTGATTTCTTAATGCAGGTTACATTCTGACAGTGGGATGGGAAAACAAAAATGAAGTGTTAGTAATAATTAGTGGGCCAGTCTAAATGGATTAATCCTTTAGTCCAGCTGGACCACATGGGATGTTTTTATTTCTCTGTATAAATTTCCGCGCAGTGACATTGTTTACTGGTGGATCCTGGTGGATTGCACACAAGATGGTGCAAAGTGAGCAACAAATGACACTCTTAAAAGTCATTTTATTTACCTTGCTTTAGTAAAAATGTGACAAAGTCAAATACATTAAAGAGAAAAGAAAAAACTTTGTCCGTTAAACAGCATTAAAATTGTACATTTGATTATCATGGATTTTTAAATGGTTAATGAAACGTCTACCCGAGACAACAGCTAACCTGAGGTAAATTAAAAAAACAAGATTGTCCCACTCATGTTCTCCATTTCAGATAAATAAAAAGTCCTAATAAAAGTAACATTTCCGGCTTCATTCTAAAACATGAATTTGATGATTAATTTTATTAAATTTATTACACAGATGAAACAGATTTTAAAAAAAGAGAATATAGTAGATTTTAAATGTTTAGATTTAATATGTTTAGTTTATGTAGTTCGTTTAGCTGGGGAAGATTAGTTAAAGGTACTGTATGTAAGATTCTGGCCGAAACTGGTACTGCAATCATGTGAAGCCATAACCTATGTAAGAAATTACTAAAAATGGCCAAAATAGGTCAACAAAAATCTACACAGAAGTTCTGGATACTTTGTAACCCTCCACCTCCCCCGATTGGGAGATTTCATCAAATATCAGCACAAAATGTAAACAGTAACATCATTTAGTGGCTGCAAATACGTTTTTGAAATGAGAATATCCTGGCTAAATTACGGTTGTCAGTGATAKAAGTATTTGAAATTAACATCATCTTTAATGTCTTGTAACATATCAGTACCATTAAATGATAACTTAAAATAAAGATGATACATAATTCTTACATATAGCACCTTTAAGGAATCTGTGGACATAGGCATCTTTGTAGCCTATGTAGTCCACGCTTTTCAAAGTGCGTAGACCCTGAATTGGGACACAGCTTATGTTCCAATAGAATGTTCGGCACAGCTAGGGCTGCCACTGGGAAAAATGGTGGAGTCTGCAATTCAAGCAGCTGCTTCAGAGCCCTAGGGATATAATTATCCCGGAGGAGTGACTGGAGAAGAGCAAAAACTAGAGTAAATTTAGGTGAAGTCAACACTAGATGGACCCACATAAAAAATCCCATGGAATCAAAACACTCAAGGAAACGGCTACTTTTCTCCTGGATCGGTAAGCTAACACGCTTGCTAATTTTGCGAACGTTAGCTGTCAGTTGAACTCCTCTACAATACATTTGTTACTGAACATTGTGTAGGTAGGTCACTTGACGTATGGACAACGGACCTGGCAACCCAACGGCTGGAATAATTTTTATGCCATTGCAACTACAACCTATCACACTAGATGTCGCTATTGTGTTCGTATTCCATGGCCAACCTTTATTTGGCAAATAAAACAAAAACTTTCAACTTTCTGTGATCATGACGAGCATGTTCTGAATGTTTACTTATGTAAGATATCTTGGTGTGCAGTTCCTGTTATAAGTCAGCTATACTGCTGTGGCACATTCATTTCTTATTTTTAATTATATCATCACTGCAGGTGCCTATGTAACTCAAACTTCATGGCCCTTTGTCAGCTAGCAAAGTTGTTTAATATACATCAATATTTATATTGAAGACAAAAATGACATTTTGGGTTTCTGTTACCTCAAAATTCAGTAATGAAGAGGATACTTGTATCTTGTACTTTTAGCAATATGGTGAAAGACACAGATTGATAGTTATGGATGTCTGAAGTGGAAGGGCAGATATCATCATTTGCATAATTGTTGGAGGCAGGTATTTCAAAAAAATATAATAACCACAATATATGTCTATCCTGAAAGATGAATTTCTTTCTCTCAAAAATCTTTCTCAGTGTGTCTTTCTCCTTTCTCAGAAAATCTAGCTCATAGGTGTAGGCTCCACGGTGACAGGGATGCACACAGCTCAGTTTATTTTGGTGATTTTAGTCTCCATCTGTTCCTCTCAGCATGTTTCTTTTCCTCATTACACATAAATACATAGACATTATATCTGAGCTTTAATAGGCTGGGTGTGCTGCCATGGTCATGTAATCAGTTTCTGTCAGATGGATCCCTTTTTTGCAAAGTAACACACAAAAAAATAAACACTATTCAGAATTTGATATCATAAATCGAGATGACACGTTAACGCATGAAATTATTTTATTTTCTTTCAGATTAAAGAATTACCACTACACAATTCTGCATTAATGTCCTACATATATAATATCAGTGTGTATCATGGGGATCAATTATAAGAATATATGAGCTAAAAATCATACAATTATTCAGTAATAACATTTTTCATACAGCTTTTATAATTGCTATTGTATTTGTCTTTCTGGTGATTACGGTAATGATGACAATGAGTGTTATTATTGTTATTATTTTTATTATCTAGTTTTACAACCATTTTATTTTTATTATTATTATTGATATAGTGAATATTGATAATATCAGAAATATGTCTTCTACTTTTACCTTTGGACTAAGAGTTAGGGATTTTCTTGTTGCACTTGTATACAGTAATGCTGCTCCATACAACGTGAAAACAGCAACAACAATAATAATAGATTAACTATATAGTACGCTTTCAAGGCACTCAAAGTACTTGTATCCATTTTTCATCCACTCCTCATTCATACTTTGTCAGCTGATGGTAAACTACACTTGTAGCCACCGCTGCTCTGGGACAGACTGTCAGAAAGGTGGCAGTCCACACCGATGGCCTCTCCGACCACCACAGCATTCAAACACATTCATACACCAGCGATGCTGACACTGGAGGCAAGGAGGATAAAGCGTCTTGCCCAAAGAATCAATGACAGATTGACTTGACATAAGATTAGTCAGATTTTCCATTTTTTCCTTCTAACTTTTCCTTTTTTCTCTCTTTTATTCTATCTGTAACTTTTGCACCATGTCATCTACTCCATTTCACAGTAAATACTGTCACAATTTGAAAAGAAGACAATTTATTTAAAGATGGAACAGAAATAGCAATTTCCCCATTTATTTATTCATAAGACTTACAGAATGAATAATTTTCCTTTAAAACATAATACAGAGAGCATATTGGCCATACAGGCTTAATATTTAAAAAAACAAACAAAAAAAAACTGAGAAATTTGCACATCTTCGTACATTATATTGGTCCAAAGGCAGTCATAAATGTTTAAAAGAAAGACTCAAAAAACGAGTATGCCATTTAAAGGACAATCTTATAGTGAACGATAAGACTAAACTACAACACATTTTATGTATGATAAATGAACTCAACTAGACTTTAGAAAACTCAAAAGCAATATGAAACAGGACTGTTTTCTGATCAGGTACAATAAAAAGCTCAGTTTTAGTCTTTGTAGATTTGGTCACAGGCAAGAAGAAACATTGGTTTACAATTGTAAGATATTAAAACTAAACCATGAGAATGCGTTTTGGCATCTAACTTAAGCTGAAAACTTAAACTGAACTGAAAACGATATTGAGATAGAAAAACACAAAGAATACAAAACCATAATTACTCTGCATTAGGAATGATACTACAGCATCAAATGAAGCTGTGACATTTGCACTTTCATAACAGTCATTAACAACATGTTGTCCTTGAGAATTTGTAGATATCATAAATGCTCACTGGCGAAGTTTGACAGTGATTCGACTGCATTTGATTCAAGTACATGTTTTGCATAAAAATAACACAAAGACTATTTAGAAGTTATTTCCACCAGAGCTGTAAATGACAGCAAACCAAACAATGTCATTCAGCGATGGTAGTATTCATCAGTAAAAAGTCATAAATGCATTCAAAGTTAAACAAATTTACTTTGTCAGAAAAGAAAAACTTGAGATCAGTTTCAGTGGTCACACTATTTGCCCTGCTAAAAGATTGTTGCTTTGATTACACTGATAATCAAACAAAATATTATGGATACATTATTATCAACATTTTCTAATAAAAAATATGTTGCATTAACTCACAAATCCCTAACTCATCTGCCACAAAGCCATAAAAAAAAACAGCTGAGCTGAAATTGATAAATGCTGGTTAAGGAATGGAGTATGAATATATAAAAAAGATACCATTTTACTTTAATGCACATCAGATCACTTTCTTAAGACAGAGGACTACTCTCTGAGTTCCTGTCTAGTTCACATATTCTGCCACTTTACTCAGCAGCTCAGACGCCTTGTTCAGCGCTAACACTCCCTTTTCTGATCTGAACTGTCCATTTGGAATATGTGGATATGGGTAGTAGTTAGGATATTGAGTCTTCTTGGCGTCCACTCCCAGAGTTTTTAGATGTTCCACTATTTGAGGCAGATCTCTCAGAAGAGGGTGGTAGTGGGAAACCTTCTGTGCAATGGCTGAAATAGAGCTGCTGTTGGGATGTTGGCCATTACGTTTATACTCTGCAGCAATGAGTGCCTTCTCCACTGCTTGATGAACTTTAAACAGACACCACTCTGTGCTCCCTCCATCAGTGTCTTTTTGAGCAGCGTCGAGATCACAGCGAGCCTGTTTATACCAGCGCTGGGCCTCCTCTCTGTTTGGTCTTGGGACATTTGTGTTGTAGCTCCAAAAGTTGTAGGAACGGTTGCCACTAGAGAATCTTTCTCGGCTGCTTCTGTGATACCTGGCCTCCTGGTTCCACTGGTGGAAGAAGTCTCGGAAATTTGAGTATCTTCTTGAATTAGATGAATGGGATTGGCTTACATTTTTGCCTTTGGTGAGCTCATCAATGCGATTCTGTAAATATTTGAATGCCTCTGTGGCGAGTGACTGGCAGTCAGGGTTTTTGTCAGGATGCCATCTAAGGTACAGTCGCTTGATGCCTTTCTGCCTCTCCTCCTCAGGAAGATTCCAGATTGCAGACAGACATTTGTCAATTTCCTTTTTGGCTTCAACTAAAGAGGCTGGTATGGAACTTTTTGAAGGTTTGGAGGATGTGGCACAGATCCTGGCAGCAGCTTCAGCTCCATAGAGTATGCGTATGTTATCCCCTCTTGTTTTAGTTTCTTTTCTCGTTTAAACTGATATAGATCCAGATGACTGACTTCAACGAGCTCATCCTGTCCGAGTTCTATTTTGTATCTCCGAGAATATCGTCCAGAGGACCCAGGGAGCTCTTCAACAACGATGGCATAGATGTACTTATTGTTTGTGCTGTAACCAACATATTCTCCCTCCTCAAAGTTGTTCAGGAAGCTCATGTCCAATGAATCATGCCATTCGTCAGGAATATCTGTCCCAGGGGCTGGTGGTTTGAGAATTAAACATTCAGTTTCAGCACTGTCACGGATCTCATTATCAGCCAGAGTTTTCAGAACATCTTCCATATCATCGCACATAAGAAGTTGTCCAAGCACTAAGAGGTGAGCTGATTGAATCTGGTGTCCTAAAAGAGCATTAATCTCCTTTGTCAATGTCATATTAACTTTATTTATCACCTTTGGAGGCATGTCATGATTGTGCTTTAAGTAAAATGTGCAGCCTTCTTGCTCTCGTTTGACAAAAACATGGGTTTCTCTGGTGGTTTTGTGTAGAGGCTCTTCACCGAGGCTCAGCACCGTTTTCAGAGTTTTGCAGCAGACAATATGAATACTGCCAAAGGTCTTGTCACACATCATAGCTGCCTCTTTTTGAGTTGTTTTTCCCTGAGACTGCCCTCTGAGAAGACAGATTAGTCCATGTCTGAATGCTCTTGAAGAAAGATGTTTATCAAACCATCCACTAAACTCACATCTGGTCCCAAGCTCACAAAGCTGTGATTCCACCATGTTTTCTTCAGTGATCTCAGACAGCATCTGAGGCTGAAATTTCTGAGGCAGCAGCTGAACCAGTCGATGTTGCTCGTAGATATCACTGTCCAAATGACAGTTGCTGAGTTTCTCGAGCAACAGGAACCTATCCTCCAGCGCATCTTCCACCCTTTTGGTCTCAAACACTGTGTCGTTGTAGTAGAGGGAGCTTGACCCATGTAACTTTCCGTCCACTGCAGGTAGATATAAAGTCTTAACGTCGTCGGTGAAGACCTGGTTTCCCTGAGCTTTGATTAGCTGAAACAGCTGCTCAACAGCTCGCTTTACAGCCTTCAGCTGATTTGGGTTCATTTGTGGTTTATCATGGGAATCTGCATAAATGTCTGCCAGGACATTACAGTACTGCACCGCAGTAGCTGCACTCTGTACTCCAATGAGCTTGAAGAACGTTGCATAGATGGCATCTTGTGGAGGAATTTGGTACAAATATGGTCTGAAGTCAAGGTCATTATGGAGTGAGAGACACACGTTTTCAGGCTTTAAAAGTTGGGTGTCTTCTTCAACCAACACAACAGGAAGTCCGGTCAGTGACTGTCCATCAAAGCTCTTTGCTTGCAGGTAGGCGTACGAACTCCGAAACACATCAGCACGGGTTCTGACTAACTTTTCAGTCTCACATGGTGACTGACAGATGTTTCTCATGTTAGTGGTCACACAGTCTGAAGGTGGTTGTTCATGAGCTCCTGTGTCTTTCATCATCTGAAGAAGCTCTGGAGAGATGTAAACTGGTAGATTTATAACTGGCATTGAAGACCAAATCAAATTGTGATGTTTGAGCTCTTCTTTGATCAAAGATCCTCTGATTTGAACTGTATCTCTGTTTGCAGCAAATGGTTGGTGATATTGGCAAAGTTCTTCTTGAATCGTCTCAGGATAAATGAATCTGATGTCAGCTATAGTGTCCAGTAACTTTTTGTCTTTGTCATCCATTACTTTATTCAAAGCTGCTCTGAGAAGTAATGTTGATTTGTTTTTCAGTTCTTCAAGTTTACCGTTTCCTTTTGCTTCTGATTCTAACTCATATGCAAACGTTAGTATGTCATCTTTTGACACTTCATGCTTCATTCCGAGCTTTCTGATCAGGTTTTTTGCTCTGCCTTTTGTGTTGTAATTTCTGTCACACAAGTCTGTCCAGAATTTCTTGGGCACAAACTTCTCTTGAGGCACCATTCTCCAGTACAGTTCAACGCTATCATCAAAGTAGTAGGATGCTGTCTCCAGTCTACCTCGAGAGCTGCGAATCAGTTTCACTGTCTTCATGGAGGAAACAATTTGGTCCTTGAACTGATCAAAATTTAAATGACGATGTAGTGACAGCAACAGCTTGAGGCAGTGAAGAGTCTGTTTCTCCGTGAGTGTGTGTACCATGGGCAGAATGAACCTCACAAAATACTCCAAATCATCCAGGATTGCAATGTTCAGCAGTTCTGACAGAGTCTGGTTTTCTGGATTGTATTTGAGAAAAATGCTGTTGATGTTAGGCAAAGTGAACAAATCTGGAAAACTCTCTGAATAATTGCTGTTGAGGACAAATACCTCTGCATGTCCATCAATCCTTACTCGCTCACCGTGCATGGTTTCAAACAATGGTAAGGATTTAAGCTTCCTCTTATACTCATGATTTTTTTTGAGTGTGGATACTCCAGACTGCAGAAAGTTCTGAAGTGTTCTCATATCATCACTTGAGAGGTGGGAAAACTCAGAGCAGTTAATGTTGTAGATCTGGTTCAATACTGAGCTTTTGTCACTCACATCCATGAGTTCAGCATTTAGATGTAATATCTGTTGGATTGCCTTAGAAAAGAAAACATAGTCATGGGTCATAAAACCAAGTTTAAAAAGGATCTTCGGTATGTCCTTTTCTGAGGCCCACTGAACCACACTTGACATGTTTTTCATTGTTTGCAAGAAGCGCTTGTTTTCCAACCTTGGACACAGGACGGGCAAAATGCAGTAGTCACTGAAGAGCTCCCTCACATCACCAAATGTCAGTCTGTTTTCGACTGATGTTGAGGTTGCAGTGGTAATTTCACTTGTTATGTACCTCCAAAGTGACTCCAACCACTTCATCATTGCTTCACTGGGCACATGAAGACCACTGTCTGGATCAACTTCACACATCTGAAGAAGATATTGATTTAATGGCTTCAAGTATTTGGTCGCATTGGTCAGTGTCAAATGCTTGATGATGTTACAAGTTTGCAGAAGTTCACAGTGATCTTTGTTGGTCTCATAATCTGCAAATTCGCTTTCATATCCCAAAAAAAGATTGTCATATCTTGATATCTGCTTGGGAGATTCAGAGTTAAACACTCTCAAACATTTATCTTTTGTGAGTAGAAGTGGGAGGCCATTGAGGGAGCTCGGATTCTTCTTGATGTCATGTTTCAAGACTTGATCATTCAAACAAAAGTTCAGGAGCCGGGAACATCTTGTTTCATCTCTGATGAGAGTTGCAGTAATTGGTAAGGGTAAATCCTCATCTGTTTCCATTGGATCATTGAGAGACTTTGCTTTTAAGAAAGTCCGCACTGCAGCAGGACTGACTAATTTCACATTGATGCCAGCTGCCTTGATACTATCCCAGATCTTTGGCATTTTGGTAGAAGTAGGAACCAGTTTCATCCCAAGGTCTTCCAGAATGGAATTTATCTTGTCAAATATTGAGTGCATCAGATAAGGTACCTTAGTTGTCTCTGTTTGGCTGAGGTTACACCAGTCAAAAGAAAACTCCTTGATTTCATGGTTTGCAATCTTGCGTATTGAGCTCATCAACACTGGGATCACATCAAGGCCTTTCTCTTTCATCGACCTGTATACCTCAAGTATCATTTCTTGCCACTCTTGACCAACTTCTTTAGACACGGTTGGCCAGAAGGACAAATATAAGTTAAAACATGAGTCGACACGCAAAAGAGAAACTGTCTTGACTGCGATTTTACCTCTGATATAATACAAGAGATCTGCATACAGCGGAGCAATGATGTCTTGCTTCAAAAACTCATTCCAGTTTGACTTTTGACTTTGGCCATCTTCTTTCCACAGATTCTTCCTGCCAGCATCCACCTCAAAGTTTCCATTGACATGTACTGGCAGTCCAGTTTCTCCGGGAAGGGGGAGGGAGCAAAATGCTGCACCTTTGAAATCCATCTTGTTGGATTGTATTGGATCTGATGTCTTTATGCTCACGCATGCAGCAAGTGCGCCCTGTGGAAGTTTGTTGGATAGTTTTACGACACCGTTGTCTTTGAATGAGCCGAACTGTTCTGCAATAATCCATTTGCTTTGTCTCTTGTCTGAGGTGGAGATGATGGTTTCATAGATGGCCTTGTGTGGGGTAATCAGTCTCTCAGATCTAAGTGCATTTTGTAGGTGTTTTACAAATCCATCCTTCACTTCTCCATTTCCATCTGACAAACTTTTTTCAACTTCAAATATTGTTTTGAGTTTTACTGAATGTTCATTTATTTCATGAATTTTTATTTTGCAGATGTTTTTAAGGAACAGCATTAATCCTTCTGGATCTTCAGACAGAGCAGAGGACAGTTCTCTCATATCACGATCAGTGACTTCTTGATGGGATATTTTTGAAGTTTTGCAACTTGTACCTGTCCTCAGAGGTAACCTGAACATGGTGCCCTCTTTAAGAGAGAATTTGTCAGGAAGGAAGGACTTGTAGACGTCTATGTACATTTTCTTGAATGTGTCAGGTAGTTTGTAGCCAATGCCAGATGAACGTTTCTTTGAGTGACCGTCAATGTAATTCTTATTGGGATCAGAAATGCAAAGTAATTCATCCCCAGTGATGATTGAAGGGCAGTCAGTCAGGTGGTAAACAGAGTTAAATCCAACTCCATATTTGCCTATTTTCCCAGGAGAGTTTTGCTTTCCTCCTTCTCCCAGCTGCTGGATACCGGTCAGATCATCTCTGGAAAACACTTTGTTGTTGTACACACACAATGCGGGACCCTGCAGATGGTTCCATCTCTTCCCAAATGTTTTTTCTTTTCCATGTTGTCTTTTGTCCCAAACAAAGTGGATTTCTGTTGCTTCAGCATCATCAGCATTTTGGATGAGCTCTTTCAGGATGTCTTTCTTTGATGGATAAGCTGAAATGATGCCTTTTATCCGAACAGCTAGTTCTTCATGCTGTTCAAACTCAAAAGCAAATGGTGAAATGTCATCTTTGTAGCTTTCCAGACTATGATGCCTGGTTGTTTTGATTCCAAGGTGGTGAGCCATAGCACGTGAGATATATGCGTGACACAATGTCACATCTGAGCTTACTGGCATCCACGGGCTGTCATTGTAAACAAGCTCTCTTGCAGGTTGTAAAACACCTTGCTCGTTTGGTATCAGACAGTCATCTGTTGTTTTCTGTTTTGCCTCAAATATGCCTTTGCTTAAAATAGTGAGACAAATTGATAGATCACTCTTTGGTAGTGGTTTGTTTCCATGTTTGGAGTGCAGTTCCTGGAGCACAGTGAGAAACTGATTGATTGTAAACTCCTTTTTAACACCCACACTTTCCCAGAGATAGCTGAAACTACTGAGTGCACGTGGAAGCATATGGAGATAAGGTTTTGCTTCTACCTGGCCATTTTCAGCAACACAGCTGACGTTTACAAATGTATCGCCAACAAAGATGAATGGGAATGAATTTGCCAACTGTGAAAACTCAGTGGTATCCGCACAACCACTGATCCACTTATCTAGCCACTTGTAGCACTCGTTTGCTATTTTTTGCAGCATGAATCTGTCGATTGATTGTGATTTCCTGCATGCTTCTTGCAGTTGCTGAAGAACAATGTTTGACATTATTTTGCTGCGAACTCCCAAAACTTCTAGCAGTGGATCAGTGCTATGTATTTCCAGACCAGCGTGATCCAGCACAGGATGTGTCATGTTAACAAGCAGGGAGAACTCGTCACTGAAAACAGCTGTGGGCATTTGAAGTGTTTTATTTCTCTCCATTTTTACGTCACCAGGGGAGAATGCAGGGAGAAATGCAGTCATCCTCAGCGTTTCCCAGTGGAGGGTGTCTTGGTCATCCCTGTGATTCCTCAAAAGTTCAAGAAGGCACTTTAAATGCTCATATGCTTTCTCTTCGTCAACCTTCCAGATTTCATTTACTGTGCCTGCTTTCTTTGTGATGTCCTCCAATGGAAGATAATCGTTTGCCATTCCAAGATCCAACAGACGATTAATCCTTCTGGGGGAGCAAAAGTCATCTTTGGTACCACCGAGCAATCGTCCCTCCTCTGCTTCAAAAAGACAGGCCACTCTTCCTGATGGGTTGACTAGTTTGTTGATATACTGGAGCTGTCCATCTGCTGTTGGTATGCATGGATAGGAGAGCAGTAGATTGTCAATTTCTTCTAAGTTGAGGTCAAGTGCATGTAGGATAAGAGTATCTCTGCTTTTAGGGTCCATTGTTTCAAGGTTTTTCAACACCACATCTTGATAAAGCTTATTCCAGTTCCATGTCCTGTTTTTTAAAACCTTCTCTAGACCAGCTTGTTTGAAGCTATTTCTCAGCCACAGTGGAAGAGGAACAACACAGTTGGATGCATTTGCATATTTCTTGCACACGTGTGCTGCAAGTGCGGTGATGTCTTTATCATTCTCAATGCTCTCATGCAGAAATATGGCATTGTTCATTGAGCACCAGTCTTCTCCATCACTCAAGAGTTCTGGGCCATTGGATTGCTGAGCAATGGCAGAATAGAATCCATCCACCAAAGGCTTGAAAGTGTCACTCACTTTCTCCCTGTCAGGCCAAAAGGTGTGGTAACAGTAGTTCTCCAGCTTCTCGTTTTCAGACATTTCCTTTAGTGCCGAAAGTGCAGTAACATATGCAGTCACAAGAGGATCCTGAAGAAGAGCTTTGTTCCAATCATCTTTCACTCCACTTTCCCAAAGACCTTTTCGATTGCTCATCACAGCAAATGTTCCATTTACATTTACTGGGAGACCTGTGTAAATGGGAAGAGGAAGGAAGCAAAATGCTCGTCCCACAAGATCTGTTTGAAGCGGGGACAGTTTTTGACTCTCTGGGTTTTTTTTCAAGGGCACAGCAATCCCTCCAATGGGCAAGGAGAATCTAGATTTCTTGTTTTTTTGAAGAGAAATGTTCAAAGACTGATTTGTCCCGAAGCAGTTGTACAGCATCCAGCACTGTTGTTCATTTGCACTAGACTGTCGGCTGGTTATTTGGACAAAGTTGACTGTGTCACTTTCAATTATTTCTTTGCATTTCCCATCAAGCTTCATCAGTGCTTTCTCAGCTTGATGTTGCTTTGATAATCTGTTTTCATCTTCAATCTTGATTGTACCCACTACAGTTTTGGACAAAGTCAGAATGGTCTCTATCTCATCAACATTTGGTGGAGTTGATCCATTGTCTGAGATGCTTTGTAGGGACAAAGTGTTGATGTTCTTGAGGAAAAGCAGGTGAGTTTCTGCATTGCTTGTGAAGTTCTGCTGTAAATCAATGATATCATGTTTGTGGTACACATTTGTGCTGATTTCAGAATTCCGAGCCTCCTCTGCCGTTCGGAATGGTAGTTTGATCAGAGTCCCTGCGTAGGGTTCAGGAGGATTTTTTCTGGTGAAGTTACAGTCAAAAATATGTTCATATGGAGCAAACTGACCAGGAAAGCAATCAAAAAGTCTCTTTTGAGAGAGATCCAGTTTGATTCCTGGGTTTGTTTTGTGCATGATGTGCTTCTTAAGGTGAGTGACATTTGGATCAAGTATGAGAAGCCTGTCGCCACTGAGGATGGAGGGTACATCTGTCACATGATACACTGTATTGAATCCAAGTCCAAACTTTCCAATCTTTTCCACTTTGTTTTCCTTTGAGGCAGAGCCAACCCTGACAACATTTTCCCAGTCCTCAGCTGAGAACTGCTCATTATTAAATGCCCAGAGACATGGTCCTTGACAAAGGGCCATTTCAGGATCAATGAGACTTTCTGGTTTTTCTTTGTGTACTCTGAAATCCACCATGAATTTACATTCATCTGCTCCAGCATCCTCTGCATTCTGAATGAGCTCTTTGAAGATGTCAGTTGCTTCATCGTACTCTTTAAGGATGTTTTTAATTCTCGTAGTTATTGGTTCAGATTGTCCACATTGTTCTATTCCCACTAATTCTGGAGCAAGGATGTAGTTACTGAGGAACCGGATTTTCAACCATTTAGCGGTTGCTATTGGGATTTCTTCATGTAAGAGATACATATTGTCTAGACTGAACTGAAGATCTGTCAGTCCAGTTTTGCTCACATCGTAGAGGAGAGCTTCTGATCGTGGTTTAAGGGTGAACTGTCCATCCTCTATGATGACTGGTACCAGGATATCATCCTGAACTGTCTTCTTCTCTCTCCACAGCCAGTTAAGAATCTCTATTGACACTTTTACCTCAGCAGGACTTGCAAATGGTTGTTGTCGGCTTTGGATGTTGATCTGGATTGAATTAAGAATGTCAACAATTTCTTCACTGGAAAGTGATTTTTTCAGGCCAAACACTTGGAGCAGCATCTTGTAGGGCAAAAATTCATTTGGCGCCTTCCCAATGTAAGAGCTCAGGTCTAGATCACGTGGGTAGTCAAGAACCAGGTCCTGAGGTGAAACAAACTGATTGTGGGCCCACAGCCAGCGTGTCTCTTTGTTCATTACTTCTGCAAATGTAGAGATGTTTTCCTGCATGTGTCTATAGATGCTATGCAGACTTCTTTTGAAGCCCATATTTGTATCAGGATCAGCCATTTCCTGTGCTTTGGATTTCAAGACTGACAAGTTCTCAATGACTTTATCAGGTGGGGGGAGGCGTTTGAGACCGAGCTTGTTGCTAACTCTGTCACTGAACTTTCCTGCAAGAGGCATTACATGTCCAACAATGTCCTCATACATGATGTGTCTCATTTCATCTGGGCAGTAGAAACAACTTTCCTCAGATTTGTCAACTAATTGTTTTTTGTCATTTCCAGCTTGAGCTCCTGGGACCCATTTTAGCTTCATGAGGTGAGTAAGCTGCTCATGAGAAAACTTTGACAGTAGGTCATTAGCATCCAGCATTTTCAAGAGAACTTGAGCCCTTTTGAGAGCCTCAGTGTGAGAGTGCACATGCAGTTTGCCAATCTGTCTGGTCACATCCAAGAACTGCTCAGGTGACAAATCAGCTTCTTTATTATTTAACCCAAGGTCTGTCAAGCTTTCCAGCATCTGTGATGTTTTAGTGTAAACAGGTGGGGGGAAGAAGTCTGACTCAAAAATGACTTTGAAAGTTTGAATTCTGGGATCAAAAAAGCATGAAGTCTTTTTCATCTCTCCATTTACTTTAATGAAGCTCAGATCCCTACATCTCTGTTTCAAGGGCTGATTTTGAGAGAAAAGGATGTTGCCGTTCTGTAAAATCCAAGTCATTATTTTCTCAGTTTCCTCTTTGCTGGAAATCCCTTTCTCAATACTGTCAATGAGTAAAATTGCTGCTTCAGCTGGGCCCAAGAGGTTAACTGTAAGCAGCTTCAACAGTCTGCGATCAGCCTCAGTAACACACTTAATAACTGAATCAGGCATAGGCAGGTCTGTGGGTACTTTTGGATCAGATGTTAGGAGCACAGCCTGTTTTGATTGTGCTGCAAAACTGTGTCCTTTCATTGTCTGAAACAGAGGCAACATCAAGAGTAAATCTTTCTCTCTTTCTGAGAGAGAACTTTGGTGGGAGAGATAATCTTTCAGTTCTTCACGTGCTTTGTGAGACTCAGACTTTAAGTCTCTGATAAGACACTCAGAGTCTAGATTTTTCAAGACCTTCATGACACTTGTTGGAGATGGGCTCAGTACATATGTCTCAAGGTCTTCATGCTTAAGCCACTCATTTTCTGTCACCACTGTGCCACCTACTCTGGTCACCAGCTGAGCTATTTGATCTGGTAAACGACTTTTCTTTCTGCTCTGAAAAATGAGGGTTGTTTTCTGTTGTAGTTTAGCAAGTGATACAGGTTGACCAAGAGACAGAGGACTGACAGGAATCAGAGGTATGTCACAGAAAGGACTTAGCTCATTGAAGTATGTGTTGAGAAACTTCCAGAATTTGTGAAACCAGTCTGACGGTGGATGCTGACTGTTGCGACTGTCCCATGTAACAAGAGTAGTTCCTGTCTTCTTCCAGTCCTGTGGCAAATATCTTCTTGTGTATTGAGCCACATGGTCTTTATCAATGTTGATAACCCTGAATAAATCTGAAAACAAAAGAATTTTACAATAAAATGAAATTATATACACATATATATGTATATTTACACATAATGCATTGTGTTCAAATATAATTACTTTTTTTAGCCAGTTCTTTCAGGTGGGTTCTGCAGGCTGGATTGAGATCTTTTGCAATGAAGAGGTGTTTACAGTATGGCAACAGGACTCTGGAAAAAAAAGGGGATACATTTCTTCACTATCCACATAATACATTGAGCAAAATCAAAGAGATCTGCATCAGGTTTTCATGGGAACTAGGTCACCAAAGCTAGATATCATTTTATAAACAAACTTTTTACTCGACATACTGAAGCAAGGTGTGTTCAGGTGTTAGGCGTTCCTATACATTGTTAATTAACGGTATATCTGCCTTTTGAGACCTAATAAAAAAACAAAACATTTTTGGAGTTCTAAAATTGTGCACTGCTTTTCCACAGAAAAGCTAGTAATAAACTAGTTAACATAATGGTGTGTGTAATAGCTAAACAAAGGCCAGAAATGTCCCTTTAAGGAAAAATACTGAAGGTAAAGTTCCAGATTAATTTAGATGTTTTCCTTTTTTCAGATAGATGAGGAAATTAGCAGCTGTTTGTTGACATGTTAATCATAATTTAACAGGATGATAAGATGCAAATGTTGCATACTGTGACACACTAATAAGCAGGAACATAATAAACATAAAGTAATAAAGATAATAAAGATGGGTAGTTCATTTTCAACGTGAGTGAGTCATGACAAATTATCTGAATATGGTTAAGAATAAGAATTTTTTAATCTTATAAATTAGAGCCCATCCCAGCTGCTACAGTATATTGGGCTGGATACTGAACTGGTCACCAGTCCATAACAGGGCTAGAGAAATAAGGCCATGCACACTTGCAATTTAAACCTATTGTAATGAATAAGAGCATAGAAAAGCAGAGTACCTGCAGATCTGTACAGTACCAGTCAAAAGTTTGGAAACATTATCCCATAATGTTTCCAAACTTTTGACTGGTACTGTACAGATTACAGACACAGTGGACAAAATAAAACTACCTTGGAAATTCCTTGCTGTCAATTAAAGCGGTGTCCTCCTCTCTGTCTGTGAAAGATCTGAAGGTGCCATCACTGAGTGGAAGCAGCTGAAGACCCTTGAGTTCTTTGTATTCTCCATCACTCAGCATGTACTCTAAAAGACAGAGCTTGTCATCCTTTGGGATGCTATGTACTCCGGTTTTGTGTAGAACATTTCTCAGGAAGGCCGGAGTCACATTTTTAGGGGTTGAGTGGTGTGGATTGGCTTTAATAGCCCTGGCAACACTAGCAGATAATGTGACAAGATTTTCTCCACAGGACACTAAAGTCCTTCTGATGGCAGATACTATGTCAGGGCTTGTTGGACCATTACAGGGCAGCACAGCTTCTGACAGAGGAATAAACTTTCGTTCATCTTTGGCCAGAGAAAGGACAGCTACATTCTGTCTGAACAAGTGGTCAAAAACATCCAGAGCAACATTGCACCATTTGTCTTTGTGCTGAATCTGAGTGATATCAGGCCACAGGTCGTACACAGAAGAGACAGGAAGACTGGATTGTTGGGATAGTTTGATGGCATCTTGAATGATTTTCAGGTATGCTTGTGGGAGCACTCTCTTCACCAGCAGTTCATTCCACAAAGCATGTTCATCATGTTTCTGGTCTTCCTCTTGCCACTTGATGTGTCTTCTATTGTCTGTGAGGCCGAAGCAGGCGTTGACATAAACTGGGAGGCCTGTCTTGTTGGACTCATTGTTTGGGAGGGGGAGGAAGCAGCTCAGTCTACCCTCACTAAAGTCTCTCTCCCCACCACAGGGGAATGCCAAGTCAACTCGAGGTAAAAAGCTCAACTTTTTTGCGAGGACATCAAGATCTTTTACCTTTCCTTCTTTCATGGTGCATGTTGTTATAAGCCACTTTGTTTCTTTGTGGTCCTCTGAGTCCATTGTTATCTGTTTGAATCCTGTCCAACCCTCAATGACTGACTCATGCTCTGACTTCACAGTGACTCCCGTGGGATCTGAGGATTTCACCTTCAGTCTTTTGTGAACGGTGCCATCAGCACTGATACGTATCAAGGATACAGAGGTCACATTTTTCAGGAAGAGGAGGCTTAAGTCTGCATCTGCAATGAAGCTATCAAAAAGCTCTGTCACCTTGTCTGAATCATAGAGATTATCTGAGATTTCTGATTTTTCATTGCGTAAAGGGAATCTGAGGATTGTCCCATGAAAGTACTGATCCTCCTCAACTATCTTAGACCATTCCTGTTTAGTTACAAGTGAAACTATATCTCGGAACGGTTGGAACTGATCCTGCATTGTCATCAGAGCTTTTTGGTGTTCGGGATCATCCAAGGACCACAAAAATCCTCCATTTCTTTCTCCAAATATGTTTTCTTGGGGGTCCATCAAACCAAGGTGTCCAGAGCTGAATATACTTGGCACATCTGTGAATAAAGTAGAGCAGATTTTGCACCATTAATTACCTTACTCATGATCTCTAAGAATACTACTTCAGCTTAGACTATTGGGTATATTTGTAGTAATGGTTAAAGTTTCACCTGTTATGTGATAAACAGAGTTGAAACCGATTCCAAATCTTCCAATTTTGTTGGGGTCGTTGATCTTGCCACTTCTTCCTGCTTTCTGAATCCTTTCCCAGTCGTTATCAGTAAACACTGCATTGTTGTACGTGTAGAGTGCAGGACCTTTGCAAAAACAGTTATTGTTCGTTGATTCATTCATTATAAATGCTTATTTGTAAATTCCAGCTTGTACTGGGGAAGATGAAACAGCTAATTCAGTTATTGACATATAATCTGCTGGCAGAGAACTTGTTTTTTTTTTGTTTGTTTTTTTTTTAAACAAAAACTTAGAACAATTTGTGCCATAGTTGCTTTATGTAAATTGACTAAAATGTTTTTTTTTTGCATAACATCAATGTTTAGGTTTTTTGTTTAACATGGCACACACAGTTTAGTGTTGATAAAACTGGTGACATACTGAGTTGAGCAACCAGAAAAACTGAAAGCACTTTTAACTAGGGATGACATTTTTAGCCCTGGACCTTTCTTTTGTTTGTTTTTCTATTTGCTGCGAATCACAGTTTGTTATTCTATGATGTCCATGAGTACCTTGGTATTTTTCCAGTTCATCAGTCCATAGACTCTTAGTCTGGTAGCTTCTCTCGTCATGGATGAAAACCACTTCTGTGGCTTGGGCATCATCCGCATTCTGGATAAGTTCCTGTCAAAAAATAAAACCTGTAATGGTTAACAGAGCCTAGCAGGACAGGTGAGTAAGTAGCCTTCAAACTCACTGTCCAGCTTACATTTTCACACTCCAATTCATTGTTCTGTATCATATATAGAAAAAATAATGTGTGGACATGTGTCTCTTGAACTTGATTTTTTACTTTAAAAGTCAGCGCTTTGTCTATCCAAGCATTACCTGATGCCATTTTCTTAGGAATAATGTACAGTGTGCTGAGCACATATTATTGTACTGTGTTG
>JAPMNP010723000.1:0-14139 GCA_029874935.1 Atherina boyeri | reverse complement strand
ATGCAAAGTAACACATAATAATAGTTGTTAATATATTAGTTAACAGTTAATTAATGCTTCATAATGCACTAATTACCGTTAATTAAGGGACCCTTATTGTAAAGTGTTACCTGCATTTGACCTCTCAAAGTCTCACTCTTGTCATTTTCTGAAACTTGGCAGCCCTGTTACTTACATGATGGCAATGCTAACACTTATTTAGTGGGTATTGACGACTTTGTGGACTGCTTCTGAACTGGTCATAGATTAACATGACATGACTCATCAGTTATTCTCTGTCTGAGCCAGCAAATAAGATCGGCCGACTGACCAGCATCTTCCCAGATATGACAAAATAAAGATTAAAATGATTAAAATATTCCTCATGTCGATATCCACCTCAATTCATGTCCATCTGTCCCGTTGTGTCGCCCCCCCGCCCCCCCCTCCAAAAAAAATTTCTGATTACTGTCATTCAGACTAATGCATGGAAACCCAGCTACTTTTCTGTCAAATGCAGCAAATTAACTTACTGTAACATATTCAATTTTCAAACTAGTTTCCACAATTTGTGAATACTGTAGCTATGCGTAACTTGTCTGGCCTTTGTCACACTAATATTAAATTTATCTGCATGTAAAATTACATTTGAAGACAAACAGCAAGCAACTCAACAAAGTGTGTAAAGCCAACAACTCAAAAGTTAGCTGTACTTGGCTAGCTAGGTAGCTTGCTTATGTTGTACACAAAGACAGTAAAAGAAGGCTGTACAGTCTATGGCTGTACAGCTAGCTAGCTATCAGCAATGCAATGGCTAGTATGGTCTTCTTCTCTTAAATAAAAAATGGGTATGACCAGTCTTTAAACTATGTTGACCTGCAGATTTTATTAATCTTTTTTTTAATATAGCCTACACTACTCTCTCATTTGACTTAATAAGAGCACACATGTGCAACTGTTTTATTCTAGTAAACAGTTAGCCTAAGCTGCTTAAGTAGGCTATTTATTGTACAACATGCTTCTCTCTAGCTAGGTGATTCACCACAGGAAAAAAAAAGAAGTTTCTGAATTATGAATCAACTGTGAAATCTTCTAGTTTCATGACACCTTGTATTTAAACAGTCCTCTTGATCATATTTTTAACATTGTTACATCATTGGTCCAAGATGACACCCCATGACAAGCTATTGAGACATTGACATTTTATGTTGTGGAATACTCATCACTGTCATTTGTGTTTGCTTCAGTATTTGTTTGAGCAGAAGGTCAATATTCTACTTAAATGTCACATATTTATGATATAATTTCTATGTAGCATGACCTTTTCACATTTTCTGTAAATTTCACCCAAAAGTTGAATATCTTTAACTTTTTGTTAGTGGTGTATTGTTGTTATTTTCATTTGGTAATGCACTAAAGACATTTGAGGCAGAGGGAGATGTTACTAGCTTTACCAGTCATTGGCCTTAAACTAAAGAGCAAAGATTTATTCTGACATGATGCTTAAAAGTGAATATAACACATCCCGAGCGGCATGAGTTATAATCATATTTAGCACCATGCTAAATAGGCTATGCTAGTTGAAATCAGAAGCTGCCCCTCCATGCTTTAATAGTTTTTGGGGTGGGCTGCTCTAAAACTGTCATTTTGAATTTAGGTTTTTTGGAGAAAATTTCCAGTCGGACCCGCTATGAGGCCTTATTTCTCACAAATGTAATTTAAGGAATAACAGCATTCAAGATCTACATCGTCAAATATTTTCAGATTTCCATGTGTTTGATATTGTTAGAAATCTTAGAAACCACATTTTCAGGATCTAAAAGAATAACTCAAAATGCCCTTTGGGAGACTTGTTTCTGGTTTTTCCACAGCTGGACAGATCGGAGACATTTGTGTCAAAACCACAAACATGAAACTTATTTAAAATAAAAGAAAGACAGTTTTGAGAGAACAGCATACGCACTAATTTCTGCTTGAGGAGTTCAATGACTGACAAGAAGGATGACTCCTGTTTTTCACTTGGTCTGACACATTGGATTTGAATATTAGTATGAAGTGTGCAGCTCTTCTTCATTTCCATGCCGATATATGCGTGTGTGGGAGGAAGACCGAGGAGCAGGAATAGAGGTGGAGAGAAAATCTGACAGTGAAAAAGAAGAGGGAGATATTGTCAGTTCATTCAAATTAGAAGGAGAGAGACTAATTATTTGTTTATTTTGTATGACACTTTTTTTTCCTTTTGTTAATAAGAATGGGGCAAAAGAAGCAAGGGTTGCAGGACTCAGCCGTAAAACAATGTAATAAACCACATACGTAATAAAAACATGCTGCTTTTAATGTAATGATCCCGTAAACATAATACATTTTCCACACATGTAATAGCCGCTGCGTACAAACTATTATATTATTATGTTATTTCTGTTTAACAGACACAACACTATGGACACCATCTGTTCAGAGGAACACAGAAAAGAGAAAATATTCAGGATATTTACCTTATGTTTCATTTTTACCATCATTAAACTGCTTGGTGCTAGTTGTAAAGACAAATGACTTTTAGCTTGATCATCAATTAAGCAATTAAAAAAAAAAATCCTGTGACAATTTATTTCAAACTCTAGTCCGCAAAATAAAAAGAAAAAACTGAATTTATTGCTGATTTGTGAACACAACACTTATCAGTCTACATATGCAAAAATCTAAAAGGTTTATTAATCCTTTAATGCATAGTGTCCACTATAGTGTCCACCAATTTAAACACTGTTTTCCAGTATATGCATGGGTAAGGATGGTATCTTGGCAAAATTAGCCAGTTCACTGGACAACTGTAGCATCCAATACGCTGCCACTCACTGAAAAGTATATAAATATAGTATAAAATCTAATGCATAATTATGAAGTTTGCATGCAGTGATGCATTGGTCAAAAAATGATTCAGCTATATTTAGGCAGTAGGCAACAACAATTAAACAATAATTATTCATTGCATCAATACATTTGTGGGAAGTTATATACTTCCCCACAAATGTAAACGTAAAAGTTATTACATTTGCAGGAAATCCCGTGTTACATTTGTAGTAGGCAGTCGCTATCATCTTTGGAAAATGTATTACGTTTGCGGGATTATTACATTAAAAGCTACATATTTATATTACATATGTGGTTTATTACATTTGCGAGCATGTTTACATCGGCGGGTGCTACACAGCTTACATTCAATAGAGAAAACGACTCACACATAAACAGGATCTCCCATACCGTTTACAGTACAATTCATTCCCTCATTGTGAATGAATGATTACTCACCCGTTGTTTATTTAATCAGAGGCCAGCCTTAGAGATTATAGGTTGTCTCAAACTCTTTAAAAAGATTTACAGTCTGATCGTTTTTCAGACTGAGCAGACCAGATTAACATTTACCACAGTATGTTGTCCTACGTTCCCACCGTGTGTTGACATTGTTGCAACTAAGTATAATCACACATGATATTGTTTCTCTTGTAGATCCCACCATCTGGCTATGGTTTTGTTTTTTTTCTTTGTTTTTTAATTCATATGTGCAGGTTTATTTTTTCTTTATGCTTGTGTGAATGTGTTTTTTCCTGTAATGTAGTAGCACTAGATGTCCTTGCCTTTTTGCACAGAGCAGATGTTCTCTATGAGGTATTTTTTACTGCCGTTAAATGATATTTGGCAAGCAAAGAGAGGCTACAGCAGATGGGATTGTATTTGGCTAGGATGTACAGATGGTAAAATGGAGTTTTTTGTATCATTTTCCAAAGTTAAGAGAAAAAAAAGTGCATGTACAAAAATTAAGAACTTGTGTATATAGTTTTAAACATTCCTTTCTCACCATTTTGGCCTTTTTGCTCTGAGGTCACTAAAAGTGTCCAGTCAGCTCTATTTGGTCAATGGTAGATGGGGAACAACACTTTTTTTTTTTTTAAAAGGAGGGAGTCATTCGTCACTAAACAAGCTGCCTCTACCGGATGTCAGATGTTGCGCCTGTATTTTGCTTTAGATTAGGATGGCATCACTATGATGAAAGTTAAACTAAGTTAGTACTCATGTGCTTACACAAGCCTATAAATTATGAAAAGTATTCTCGGGTGTGTACTGTATGAAAGAATTGTTTGTTTCTAAAAGTATGTAAAAATGTCCATAGTTTCATAAGTTGTTTTTTTTTTGTTTAAACTGGCCGTTGTGTACATCTATGGGATGGTTATAGCAACTTGTTTCCAAATTAGGAACAATCTAATGTTTTTAATATATTCATTTATTTAAATTTGGCCATTGATGTCATGTTTCATTCAAGCTGCAAAGAGTTTGTTATACTTTTAAGAGTTGGTATATCAAGATAAATGCAGCTCGGTACTATGGCGGGAGCCATTTTATTACATGTAAATCCAATGGGCTGAAAACAAAAACTAAGTATAAGTGAGCAACTTATAATGCATTCATACATAAAGCAGAAACTTGTACATTTATAACATGCATACACATAAACATGAAAGCAAAAGACATTTGAAATAACTTAGAATAGCAAATATGACAAAACTATAAAGAAAAAGGTTTTAAAATTTCACAGTAATTAAATGTTAGCTTGTGAAAACAGTAATGTTTTCAATGTAGACATAATTGTAATGGATTTTCGGGTCTGTCAGCTCGGCCAGGGTCGGGGAGTCATAACAAAAAGGGAATCGTGACAAGTTGTTAAAAAGGTGGAACACAAGAGTTTATTGTAAAGACGGAGTAAACAGGCACACAGCAGGTAATGTATTCTGAACAGAGTTGAGGGTGGAGATGCTGTGCAACACAAAAACACATCAAAAGTCACTGTCAAAAATAAACAAGCCACTTAGTAAACAAAGTAAAGAAAGAACACTGGTCTTCTAAATACAAATCAAAAGTAAAGAAAGCAGCACAAACTACTAACAAAAAAGATGTTCCTGTACAAAACAAAAGCTTTTACTGAAACAAAATCCTAACTACCCTAACTCTGGCCTATGATCTATTAACAGTAACTGAAAGTGAAGCCAAACGGGCTGTTTACTTACACCAAAAAGAATAAAAGACTTCTAACAGTCAACTCAAAACCACTTAATTTTAACATTAAGGGAACAAATACAAACAAAGCTATACAAAAACCACAAGTACTATAAACAAAGAAATGAAGCAATAAACAAAGTATTATCTAATCAATCTAATTCAATACAATTTACCACAATGTCAAAAAGTTCAAATCACCAGTCACAAGTTGGAGGCAGGCTGTCTGAGAACACAGTTTCCTGTGGAATGAAGGTTGGCAGTGTCTTTTATTTCCTGGATGTATGGGGTCTGGATTAGTAATTGGCAGGGAAGCAACCAATAGGGACAGCAGAGATGAAGGTGTGTGGATCTGGACCAATCCCCTCTGAGCAGTGGCAATCAGAAGGAAACAAGAAACACCTGAAGTTGTAGACAGCCGTAACAGGGTCAGAGGCAGTTTATACCAGAAATATGGACCTACAGAAACGGGTTCGGTGAGGAAATTATAATGTACTGACTAGCATTATTTGCTAGTGCACACATGACTTTTACAAGAACTCCTACTTGTGGAACATTTTTTTCCTTAGTCCTATTTTCATTGCCCTCTATGCTATCAACTGGCTTTCCATTATGGTTTATTTCTCTTTTGTGTGAGAAACAGGCACTATTTCAGGGTGCATTCACACCAACTATTCTTAATCAAATCCTGTTTTGTTTGCTTTGAAAGCCTGGTTTGTTTTGGAAGAAGTGAATGCGTCACCAGAATCCAAAATGCTCTGATCTCCCTAAAACTGTAGATCCCAGTTCGCTTAAACTAAACCAAATGCAGGAAGTGCACTACAACTTATGTTGCAGAAACTAAAGTTGTCCTGCATGACCAATAGATGAGCAAGTTTTCTTGTTTGCCGTTTTTTTTATTATCTCGTTAAGTGATTCTTGCTGCAGCCCACCTCACGCGAGGATGGGAATACATTATTCAAAAGGTGTGGCGTGAAAGCAAATTCCTACCTGCTGAATGTCCCCGGTCGTCTGGCAGACTATTGGGTATGAAGCGACCTTAGTTGCATCATCTCATTCTTTTCCCACCCGATTTTCCTGCCGTTTCAGGTAAAGAATAGGCAAAGTCTACCTAATATAGAATAGAAATACACACTTTATTTGGTAGGGTTTCTTGTTTTGTTGGGTTTTTTTCATTGATTTTATCAAAACTCATTACACACTTGGATGAAAACCAGTGGAGATTTCAAAACAGGAAGGGAATATCCTGTAGCTGGAACACAGCAAAGGGCAATTCTTAGGTTCCAGGCTGAAAAAAGGTGAATATTTGTGCAAAACCCGCACAATAAGTCCACACTTCAGCAGTTCAAAGACAAAATTCATGCCAGTCCACCTGCAGTTTCAAAGAGGTGCAAGATTTCTAGATGCACTCAGAGGCGTTGGAGCACATTTATTTCTGGTTTTCCATTAAGGGCACCACCTGGCTAAAGCTGCCCCATATACAGTACAGCCTTAATTTAGCTCTGAAGGTCAGAGCAGCCACTGCAGGTCCATCTTCATGTGTTGTGCAGAATCAATCAACTTTAAATGCAAAAATGTGTTCTTTGGTTCTAAAATTGCACTTCTAAGTATATTTGCCAAGAAAGGCTTTACTGTAAAATGTCATTTTCAGAATTTGGTAGGATTTATATACTGGTATTGGTAGCATAAGATAATTTCTGAGTTACAAACATAGGTATGTCAGGTTAAGATAAACCAAAAGAGAAATTGTTCAGAGCCCCAAGTCTCAAGCTTAGGTCCCACATCTGAGTGTGACATGAATTAGTAGCTACTGGGCAAATCCTCCACAGCGCTTTTTAATTGAAAGGACTTGCTAATCTTCGGCTCAGAGGTCTTCCTTCCTTATTGAAGTATCTCAGTATTCTAAGCGGCGTGCTTTGACTTTACCTTCTTGGACTTCATCAGTTTGTGCTTTGAGTGACTGCAAGTGTTTATGTGGGTTATTGAGCTGTTTGTTTGATAAACTGCGCTGTGTGCATTCAAGGATGAGGGAAGCAGACGGTCCCAGATGCGGGACGGAGTTTGGCTCCGAGCGTGCTTGTGGAGAAGAAATGTCATCAGCAGATTCCTCTGACTCTTATAGCACCATCACATCGGTGCTCTTCTTCTTGTCTTCTTGTCTTTTTTCGAAAAAAAGCACTTGTCTTGTATCTTTCCACTTTATTCTCACATCGTCCCACCCCTACTTATCTGTCCTATCCAGTCTTGCTCTTGCCAGCCTCGCCTCCTCTTTCCTTCTGTTTCTGTCTTTGTGGTATCCCCCTCCCACTGTGGTCAGACGAGCCCACGACATCGGTATGGAACAAATGGGACAAACGGCTGAGTGAAAAGGCCTCAGGTGGGAGAGAGAGCTGCCTTGGCAGAGCGTCAGCTTATTATTTGTTCTCCCCTGAATGATGTTTCTCCAGCTCTGTTGCTTTGTCGCGTTCCCTCTGTGGCTTGGTCACTTCGCTCTGAGCCAAAGGGGTCAAAGGGGTCAGTCTCCATCCAGCTCTCTGTCGCTCTGTCCAAGCTTGTTTACAGCTTTTACTGTCGACATGGATGAGACTCCCACGGGGCCACACATACACTTGTACACACATAGTCAGGGGGAAAAAAAAGAAATCACTCGGCTGCCAGAGCCATAAACAAGGTTGCCATGACAACACTGTCCTGCCGCTGTGTCTGAACACCTATACAGCTTATAGGTAAACAAAGGATGGAAAAAACACTCATTTTATTACAAATCCTTCAAAAGTTGATTTTTATTTTTTGTTTTTTTGCCTTTATCATCATGAACCGATTCCTTACCATGGGAAATTGTTTTGTTCTTTTATGCTTTAACAAAAAAAAAAAATACATTCTTACACACAGCTATGCAACAATTTAGCTTGAATGGGTTGTGATTCGGAGGAACTGGGTCTTAATCTAGCTCCAAAAAGAACATTTGCTGTCTGATGAAAGATTTAATTTAGCAATGGAAAAAGAAAATCTAAAGCAGAAGGTGGAAGTAAGATACCCCCTGCTGTTTTGTCTGAGCCCTCACAGCGAAACTAAATTCACATGTGAAAGTGAGATTTTTCATTGATGCTGCTGAAAACTTCTGCAGAAATGTTATTTGCAGCTTCTTGTTCAGTGCATGAATCCCTTTTAGCAGTTGAATTAAAGAGAAGTCTCTGGAGCTGCTGTGAATACACTTCTAATGCTACATGAAAAAGAGTCTACATATTAGGCAATTTTTTTTTCATATGTCTGCCTGTGTTTGAACATTTTGTCCTGCACAAGAATCAAAATAGAAAAAAAATTACTGAAACGCCAACAGTTAAAAAAAAACTAATGGTCTTGCAGCTGCTCACTAATAGTCCAAATTTCTTTCCAACGTGTTCTGTTGAGACAGGGAAAAAACAGATACTGTATTTGCACAGCTAAACATTTCTTTTATAATGAAGCTGGGAGTTAAATAAGCTGTTTGTTTACAGTCTCTGATCGGTTCTGGTGATCTGTCCTTTTGATCACTCGTGCCAGTTTCACTCAGTAGATTGTTACATCAACGTCTTCTTTCCCAGTTAAGCGTCTTTTGTTTATGTTTGTCCCCTCAGCATTTGTCAGAGCTGCTTGCGGGGGTCCGTCTTCCCTTCATCCATCCGTCCTACTTGCTCAATGTTGTGGACAATGAGGAGCTGATCAAATCATCAGAGGCCTGCCGGGATCTGGTCAACGAAGCCAAGCGTTACCACATGCTGCCTCACGCGCGACAGGAGATGCAGACGCCCAGGACCCGGCCGAGACTTTCTGCAGGTGCGTGCACATACAAGCACAGCTACATTGCCGTGCCCTTGGTGGCAGCCACATAATCTCCCCCACACATAACTGACCCATTGCATGTTTTCCACCCACACACACATCCACTATTCATATTTTACAGCAGCAAGGTGGCAGAGAGGTCAGGTCTCCACAAGGACACCCTGACTTGTCAGTGTTTGGTATTGATTTTTTGCCCACAAGTGGAAGGAAGTGATTTAGAACTCCATAATGTTTTGCACACATATTTGAAAACTTGAATGTGCACATTTGCGGCAGATCAATTTTCCGAATGTCAGGGTGAGTTTGTATCCCCCCCCCCCTCCTCGGTCAAACAAACAACTACTGTGGCCAAGCATGATTGAGGTTACCCCGAGATACTGAACCCAGTTTTTTATTTGCAATCTAACAACTTTTTGAATACTAGGTAGGCTCAATGAGGTGTGTTACATTGTGAAGCAACCAGCCAATCATTTGCCCTCTGACTACTATCGGTTTGAAGACTGTGTTAGTTTATGTCGTTAAAATCGAATCATAATTCAATGAAATTTAACGGCGCCAGAAAATCGCTGTTGTCCGTTCGTTTATTTTATTTTTATTTTTTTTTGCTTTCCATCTGTGGTCATCAAGGATCCCTTTTCTTTCCCCCTGTAAAGAGCTTCCTAATTACAGTGTCTGCATGGTATTATGAGTTTCACACCAGCATACCTTACAATTCAGCCCAAGTTATTTTCTGCTTGGCAGAATAAAGATAATTGCCGAACAAATGGCATTTTATGGAGAGGTCGGTTTACCAGCCAACCCTGTGGTCCAGCCTGTGTGTTTATTTTCCAGTAGACAAACATTGGGAAAATTGCATCAGGTCAACATTTTTGTATCTTTAATTGCCTATAATGTAGCTGCATGAGGTTTCATAAAGCATCATTGGTCTCTTGAGAGGAGACATTTGTGCCATTACATGTGCTCAGCGTCGTGCCATTACTCATCCTCAATCCAATAGTTTTCTCTTTGTTCTCAGCAGTTTCTTGAAGCATTTTCTGTCAAAGCCCATTTTATAGTGTTTGGTATGTGCATATCTTAAGCATTCTACATCCCCATTATGCAGGCTGAAGAGTGTACAGATTCACAGTAGCTTGTGGTCCTGTACAACAGAATTATATAAATGCATAAATGCTGCTGGGATGAATAGATTCATGATGCGTCATACTCCAATGGCTCGATGAATGAGAAATGTATGCAAGTTTTCCCGATCAAGTTTTAAACTCATCTGTAAAAGAAGTTATTATGTTGGTCTCGCAGTGCCGAGCATCAATGCGTGTGTTGGTTTCATAAAGTTTAGTGTGTTCTAATGTGCTTTAGGGATGAAAATGAATGCATTTTGTGTAATTGCATATATGCTTGTAGAGCTGAGTGTTTATTCTGCCTGGGTGTGTATTTGCCTGCAGTCATGATTATTTGTCCGCATGCATGTGTTGCTCAACCATCTGCTGCGTTGGATAGGGTGGGCTCTGCACAGCGGGGGTGCGTGGTCACTGGGATTTGCGGATGTGGGGACTGCGAGAAAGATGAAATAAACACTGGAAGGAGAGTTTGAGGTTGTTGGGGAGTGTTGCTTACACACGGAGGATATGAAAGTGAAAGGATGTGGGAGAACAGGAGGAGAGGTCACGATGTGGTCAGAGAGGATGAGGTGGAGGGAAGGGAAGGAAGGAAAGGAGCCCGGGGGATCAGAAATGAAATTTGAAGGGCAGACATTTGATTGAGTTTATTCCTTGAGCATGTGTCTTTTCTGTAAGCAGTAAGTAAGTGTGTGTGTGTTTGTGTGTGTGTGTATTTTAAATGTGCCCAAGCAGATGGGGCACCACCTGAGCTCGGTTGATAAGTCTGTCAAGCGGAAAAAGAAAGGAAAAACTGCCATCCGTGAAGCACTTCTTGCTGAGCGCAGTCAATCTGTGAACTTGTGAGTCACGTGCATATGTGAGTGTATTATCGTGTGTGTTAGCGGTATGTGTGGGCCTCACACAATTGTTCTTTTTGCTTGTGAGAAATGTGACTTGAATTAGAGCCTTTTAAACCCAGAAATTTAAGTTGCTCTTGTGAGACAGAATTTTAATTAACATCCTCTCAAATTTGGATTTAGTAAATCTGAGTAATGCTCGCAGTTCATGTATTCCCATATAATGGTTTGTAAAGACGAGCTAATAGTGGAGAACTATTAGTGTTATTAGTATAATTATTTAGCATCAGACAAACAAAAGCGGCAATGATGTGCATTTTTCTTACTCTCATGCAGGGTTTTACCTTACCTCCATGCCTAGTTCCAGTGACTTAACAGAGTTGAGAGTTATTGCATAAAAAGATAATGGAGAGGACCGACCATTAACCAGTCAGGTCATTTGGTTGGACTCATGCTGTATTTTTATTTTATGGCTATAGTCAAACTATATGCATGAAACATTGCTTTCTGCTTGGTGTTGCCAAATGACCAAAAACTCTACCCTTTTCTTTGTATCAAGATATAAATTTAAACATTTATTGGCCTGTCCTTAGAAAGTAGAACACTTATCTAATCAGTTATGCACATGGAGGAGGTTAGATGCCCTTAAATCTGCTAGAGTTTTAGGGTGTGTTTGGATTGTTCTCCATCTATATGGTTTTTCGAAATAAAGAGGTCTCACTGAGGGACAGGTGTAGCAGCTGCCAATGCATTTCCAGCACTATTTGAATGCGGCAGTGCCTCATAATTATGCGCTGGACATTAACATTTATGTGTCGCATAAACAAATGCTGGCAGGATGCGTACATGCTAAATCTTAGGGGATGGACTGCATCAGTTTGCTCTTCTAGGTTGACAACATATAGCTCTGCAGAAGAATGACATAAAACTGTGTGACACAAATCTGTCTGCATCTGTATTTCGTCTTTTTTAATTGCACTGTATTTCCTTAAATACGCATTAACTGGGCCTTTAACTATTCAATAATCTGCAGTAGATTAATTTTAAATGGATGATCAAAATGCAATTTAAAACATACATGGATGATATATGTGGTGTGATACGTATTGAAAAGACAGTCATTATTTTGTTTAAAACTTACACCTGACAGTGTTTTATGGTAAGGTCAAACGGACTAAAAAGATGGCGCAGGTGGCAGTTCCTCCCCAGGAAAGCGGGAGGAGAGTGAGGAGAGTCAGCAAAAAATCTGTCTGCAAAGGGAACGTCAGGGTGACTTACGCTAAGTGAAATACTACCTCTGGTTTAACATTGAAAAGTTTGAGTTTTTTGGCCATTCATGTGTCACACTCGAGCCTGCGCAGTAGGCTATAGCCTACATACAGTATACAGTATATACTGGACTGGAGTGAAAAGAAACCATAATATCAGGATCTTGTCTAAATTATATTGTTAGGAACTATTTTTTTTCCTGCCTGCCACAATATGACTCATTAAATATTTCGTGCAAAAACATTAGTTGTGGGGTTTTAGAAATAAAGAAATAGCTGAAAAGTATTTGATAGATTATATAAATGATAATATTAAGTTAATTTTATTATAAAAGGCATGACAAATATGCAGTTATTGTGTATATATTTATTGATATATTTCATTAGTAATTTCAGTTAGTCCCAAAAGTATTCTATAAAAATGTAAACTATTTATTCCTTTCTCATTTAGTGTTGCCTGCTTTGAAAGTGATTTTCCAAACAAAAAAGTATCTGTATCGGATCGGTACTAGCTTGAGTTTTACTTGGTATTGGATTGAAAAGCAAATCAGTGGTAGGCTATCACACATCACTAACATACAGTGCAAGAACATTTACAATTGGAAAACTTTAGCTTTAGCTAAGCTTTAGCTTTAGCTAAAGCTAAAGCTGTATGTCAGCTTAGGAAAATTCCAGAAGCTAAGTTGCTAATGCTTTGA
Source organism: Atherina boyeri (assembly GCA_029874935.1). Lineage (NCBI taxonomy): Eukaryota > Metazoa > Chordata > Actinopteri > Atheriniformes > Atherinidae > Atherina > Atherina boyeri. Next base: position 1,372 of record JAPMNP010723000.1, on the reverse strand, counting down.
TAAAGTGATGTAGTAGTTGCTAACTGTGTGACTAGCTTATTGGTATTTCTGCAGTGGTGCTGGTAAGACTGTGAATGATTACATCCCCAAAAAAATCATTAAAAGCTCCGCAGAGCTTAGAAATACTGCAGTATCATAACTATTTTATTTAGAGGCAATATCAAAGTCTATCAAGGACAACTTCAACAACACAAAAGTAAAAAATCTGCCCCCAAGGTTAATGGTAGCTTAAACACGTTCAATATTTACTAGTTCTTTGAATTGTGACAAGGATAAAATGACCATTAAAATGGATAGTAATCGCCTCAGAGGATACGCTCTGCAGTGCGTTGCAAGACAAAATGGGATCAACATTTTTCAGTTTATTAAAAAGTTAGACACCATAATGAGTACTTGCTCCATTAGCTGTAAGCTATAAAGTTGTTTTCATTGTAGCTGGATAGAAGCAGCCAGATGGTTTCAACACACCCCTAATTGTCTTGTTTTCTCAGGTTTTTCTGGAAAGAGACCCCTGCTGAGCTACATTGTTGAAAATGCTTTATTCACATCACCCAGTTTTTACTGATTGTGAATTTTCCCATCAGTCACCCTGACAGGTCCTGACGTGTTACCAGATTGTTTCAGTCTCTCTCTGTGCTGAGTTGAGTTTTCTGGTTTGAAACAAAATATGTATTTGGAGCAAGCTCTTTCACTCTGAATTACATCAATTCGTGAAATTCCTAATAACCACGATGACACAAAGTTTATTTTTGAAAAGCCTTGCTGGCTTAAAGTGAGGCATACTTTGCACTCAGTTTAATATTCTGGAACATTTTATTGAATGGCTGCTCTGCTCGTGAATTTTATTAGAAGCTAATTAAGAAGCCAAAAAGATATTGAGCACAGAAATTGGCTGTCTGTGATCTTCAGACATCAATGCAATTTTAAATTCGGAGTGATAAGAATGTTTGCAGTTTCATGTGAATGTGTGTGTGCAGATGGTTTAATTGTATTAACTTCTTCACACACAGTATGCATCTCAATGCTGTTTTTACATGATGTTTGAGGAAGACAGAAACGGCATGCCATCGCTCTCATTTGGATGGGGGAAAAAGTCCTGAGTTAAGTGAAAACTATGAGTCTCTCCTAATGAATCCATCCTATTTTGCGTAGTGTTTGTGTATCCATTAGTTGCTAATTGGTTAATTAGACTGTAGATGTGCATCTGATTAGCTGTCATTAGACTTTCTTGGGGGATCAGGGGATTAAACAGCCAGCGGTGCTGTGAGTTTGCTCACAAACATTTTTATCTTTATATGATCCCACGTACCATTAACAAGGGAAAAAGAACACTTTTTATATTGCCCATGCTCTCTGTGTGTGTGTGTGTGTG
>JAPMNP010722969.1:0-13421 GCA_029874935.1 Atherina boyeri | reverse complement strand
GTAATAGTCCGGGCGGCTCACAGCACATTATCAAATTCACTTGCTAATCATTTAAGACCCTCCTCTTTTATCTAAGAGATGGTCCGCGAATGATCCGATGGTGTGCCGATCGATAGGAAAATCGGGATATGCAAAGCGCGTTCTGATGTTTGGCATCGCTCAACCTTTCCTGCTTTCATCTCGGCCGTTTGATGTTGCTTTTAATCTGCATAGCGCGGCATGAGTGGCCAATGGAGTGAGGCGTCTCCTTCGCTGGAGAGGACTACTCGGCTGGAGTCCACCTGTCAGGGCTGGGGAAAGTTTTAGAAAGAGATTTGGAAAATGAGACGCTTGTCCGTCGATGGAAAAATGAAGAGATTAGAGAGGGAAGCTCTGGAGATCTGACCCACTGAATATTTAAGCTTACTTAGAGACAAAAAAAGGAAAAATCAGAAACCAGTGGAAATATGTCTGTAACCAGTGACCAAACTAATGAGGCCTTGAAATGGTTGATAAACAGCCTTAACTGAAAAAAGAAATAAAAATACAAAAAAAAAAAAAAATCTTTGAATTGGATTGATAAATGTCTGAGCACACGCTTGTTTGGAATTCCAACTATCAAAACATTGTCAATTTGAATGTTTTCAGTAATTTAAAGGTAGAGTCTGGGATTCTCGTTTTTGGCCTTTTTCGCAAAATCACTTGAAATCCTATTCCTAACCTATTTACAGCCACTAAGTTAGAAGCACTGACATGGAAATTAAACAAGTTAATCATCTATGGAACAGACAGGGCTTGGAAAACTCCAGCCGATTATTTCCAAGACCACCTAGAAGCATTGGACAGTAAATTTGTCAATCAAACGGCCGTTGAATGGGCGGAGTCAGGGGCAGCGTTGGAGGCTAGGACCTTTTGAGTTGGATATTTTCAAAATCTGCTGGCTGTTTTGCAAATCCCAGACCCTACCTTTAAAGGTTAGGGTTGGGCTAACCCCTAATTTCCATTATGGAATCCTATACAACAATTTTTTGGTTAAATTAACCAATCTGTTTTTAGAGTGTAAGGACCTTTAACAAGGCCTTTACGTCTCTTTGTTCAAAGAATAAATCAGGAAAATTTTCTAATGATGTGTTAAGAATAAATGCTACATATTGGGCTTTCATTTGAAAAACATTTAATAACCCCCCCAACACAGCAGGACAGTGGAGCAAAATACCTAAAACAGAAGGAAATGGTGCATTTGTGAGGACCTGTATTCAGAGGCAGAATACAACATACAGTACCAGTATTTACAGGTGTTGTATGTGTTTGTGGGACCTTTGATGAAATACATGAGTATTGAACACATGTTGATATTCACTTTTTAAAAAAAAAGTGTATAGCAAATACAGGAGGGAAAAAAATGGAGAATAAATGTTTAGTTTCATCTAAATGTGAGATAATAAGCAGCAGAGCTGGGGTCAATTCACTTTGATCCATTTGAGAATGTGCACTGAAACTGTATCTTATTAACATAATAATGAGAAGCAGACATGGCGGCTTCTGAACCAAGAGGACACAGATTTGCAGGTTTTCTCATTTTATACAAATTTAACATGACTGGAGCCTGACGCTGCTGAGCAAAGCTCCAGGGTTTGTGAATAAACACAAGCACTGAGGGTTTGGTACTCTGTAATTTGGCTACTTTTATTCGAGCAGGGTCATTTTCAAGAGAAATTACAAATTAAGAATTCAATAATACTTTTACAAAGACATTTCAGGAAAGATTTCTTCTTCAGTCATGATATCATACATAGTATTTAACAGTCCCTCTTCATTTTTTTTAGCTTAAAAAAAGAAACAAAGATGAAGAAAGTGGAATTTTTTCAGTCGAAAATACAGTGTTTTCACAATTGTATAAAAGTTCCCAAATTTGGAATTTTCCAGTAACTGGAAAATAAAAGGAAATAAAATAAAATAAGATTAAACTTCGCATTTCACAATGTTTCAAAACACAATAAATGCTCTCTTTACGTAAAATTTGCCCCTATGATCGACACGATGTTCCTTTTTACTAAAATATATCTATATATTGAAGAACTATAGTACTGTACACAACAGTATGAAATAAATAAAATTAGGAAATATAAAATGGGCCACATAAATAATGTTTTTTTTTTTTTCAACCTACAAATAAATGAATGCAATTTGCGGTTTTCAAAAAAAAAAAAAAATGGTTTGGTGTAATACTGACAAAAGAAAAAGAACTGAGAAAACATTGCACAACATAATGTAAACTAAGGAACTGCTGCCTATACGTCTTAATACTGACACGGGTGCTTCAAAGAACAACAGTGAACCATTTCATAATACTGAAGCTGGTGAAAAAAAGTAACCTTCCTTTTACACAATACGAGGGTGGCACTTGCAGAAAACACACAGGTTAAAAGGTTTGCATATAAGGCTTCTTTTTTCTTATCAAAAACACCTTACAAAGGCTTCGTCCTTCATTTTTTCTCCCCCCCCCCTCCCCCGCCAACACCTTCTGTTTATAAACTGTATTTTTCCCTTAAAATGAAGTTCTTCTTTTAAGACTTCATCCTCTTGAAGAAAAAGAAAAAAAAACCTTCACACAGTTTAAAATTCCTTCATTTGCAGTTGATTCAACAGGCCTAAAACAGTGTGGCTGGAGATGTTTGCAACAGAACTAAAAGACGACACCGTAGGTAGGTAGGTGGGTGATAACAAAGGTAATATCGAAGGACTGTAGTGCAGATACTACTGCTCTTTTTCCAACACTGTATAAATATATACATAGGCAATACTTTTTATTATTTTTGTTCATGATTATAGAAGCGGAGTGCAATTTGTACAAGTCACTAGTTGTGCTATAAATACTATGGAACACAGGGGGTTTATTTGAGGAGGTTAGCACCACACATATTTTTAGGCCTTAGTACTGTACATTTTTTGAAATGTATTCATTTACTTGTTGTTCGGTTTGCATAATGCAGCTTATTTCACAAACCCATGCCTCCCTTCCTTCAACTCCTCCTCCAGATTGATTTTTGAGTCCGTGTCTTGTTCGGCAGACATCTTTTTCTCCCCCCCTCAAGGAGTCTGTCAAAGAAAGCTTCCCGGAAGCTTCAGGCACGTGCAGCTTAAAACACGGCGTTTTAAACCGAGCAGGTAAGAATACTGAACCGAAAGAGAGAGAAAACGTAAAAATTTTTAAGATGGGAAGCTTCTGAAAATGTCGTCGCTGATTACATGCCGTCCTCCATCGTGTCCTCGTGATCCGATTTGGTTTCCGTTTTGCCGTCCAGCGAGCTATCGTCCATCGAGTGCTCTCCGTTCTCCTCCTCGTCCCTCAACGTGTCCGGGTCCGTGTCCATGCTCTTGCTCTCCTCCTCCTCCTCCTCAAACTCGTCCCTCCGTCCCATCTTTGCATACGTTCCTTCCACTTCCTTATGTCCCTCTCTGATCCCTCCGTTCACGGCGTCGTGCCTCAGGATGGCCTCTCGCTCAGCCAGCTCTGGGTAAACCTGAGGAGTCATGCCCTGCAAGTACGCCCTGCTCATGAGCAGCTCGGTGGGCTCCAGGTGGCCCTTCTCTCGGGCCTCCCTCTCAGCCGCCTCCCGCTCCTCGGCCTCCCGCTTGCAGTAGGAGTAGCGGTGGTTCATGTGCTGCGAGTAAGAGCCCGAGTGGGAGAACCTCTTCCCGCACTTGTCGCACTGGTACGGCTTCTCCCCCGAGTGCAGTCTGGAGTGCTCGATGAGATGGTGTTTGTGTTTGAAGGCTTTCTTGCAGATCTGGCACTGGTGCGGCCTCTTGCCTGCGGAGACACAAAACAAAGAGCAGAGACGTTAGCGTCCTGCCTCGCATGTCCTGCTGCAACAATAAAATCAGACAAGTCAGAGGAAAGCAAAAAAAAAAATGTTGAGGAAAATCTCCAAAGAACTGAATGGCAGGGAAGTAAAATGACATGACGGAGCTTTAAATCCAGCTCCGACTTACAGCTATTTGTTTACCAAAAACTGCGAGCACGATGAGAAAGTGCGCTTGCATTCACGGGCCTACATTATGGAAATTCCCTCCTGTGGTTAAAACATGGAGAAACTCAACCACAACTACTTATTTTAGGCCTCGTGCCACTCGGATGAATGCATCATGAAATAAACTACTGCAAAGCAAACAAACAGAGAAGGCGCAACAAAGGAGTCAACAAATCTGAGATGAGATGGAGGGAGGCTCCGAGGGGTTACCCTGATTATCTCCGAACACAATTCAAGTTCATGGTGATGGCTGGCCCTCCTAAAGGTTTGGGGCTGCGGCTCCTCTCTCTACTAAATGTGACTTTGGCTGCCAAAGCAAAAATGAGAAACCCAAGCTGACCACAAAGGCAGGGTGAAATAGCCTTATGACACAGGGCCATAAACCGTCTGGCTAAATAAATGTTCCCTGGCTTGTAATGTGGCCGAACGTCCGCCGTACACTTTTCCAAAACATTGCTCACGAAGACCTAAAGCTACCTGCATTCGTTTTTCTTTTTTTTTTTCAAAATCTTTTTATATCAAGCTTTCCTCATTTACAGCTCCTGCTCACCACGTGTGGAAACATGGCGGCCTGCCTCTCACAAATCACATGACTCCCCGCCGCACACTCGAGTGCACAAGCCAGCCGGCTTTTTTAGGCTGCGTTTCTGTCCAACATCTGGCTGCTTCAGCTGCACTCAACTCCACTTCTGAGGCACACATTATAGCTAAAAACAACACGCAGTGACACAGACATAAAAGCACTGCGTTCGGTGTGGGATGCAGAGGAGAGCCGGGAGATAACGCACCCCTTTTTTTTTATAAAGAAAAAGAGTTCAGCGCACTGTTCTGACGGTGCACCCTCCCTCCCTTTTATGTCCGAGCAGATAACATGAAGGCTGCATAAAGCACTGAACGCTCAGCTACTGATAGTGGATAAAATAAATGATGCAACCTAGTGAAAGAGGATCTCTATATAATAACTATAATGAAAGACTTGTTATCAGTGCTCTGAAGCTTCTGACCACCACTCTGCTGATGTGATCTATTGGCAATAATGGGGCCGATAAAAGCATTAGAGGCCTTTTTTCTGGCTTTATAAATCTAGGTGAATTGATGTGTGTCTTTCAAGATAGCAAAATGATTATAACAGCAGGATATAATTGCTAAATAAAGAGTACAATCATTTGCAAAGATAGCTCCTTCTTCTTCACGTCTACCTGCATTAATTACTTTTCAGAGAACACACAAAACTTTAAAAACATCAAACGTTAACAAAGTCAGAATTGGAAATTTGCTGTTTAAGTGCCATCTCAACCCTGTCAATGAAGAAGCAAGTTAGGTGTTGGTTTACATATACAACGTAAGGATTAAACAGAGAAGGAAAGGAGGAGGAAAAAAAAGGGGTAACAGAATATATATTTATATAGATTCATACTGGTAGATTTGCCAACACAAACATTTAAAACATAAAAAAAAGCATGGGGTTTAAAATAAGGGTCTAGAACAGTATATACCTGTGTGTTCATATTTGTGTCTTAGAAGGGAACTGCTCTTCTGGAATGTTTTGTCGCACAAGTCACACGCGTACATACCACTTTCGGTCTTCTTAATCTTCTTCCGCGACAGACAGGAGTCGGGGTCTGTCATGTCGTCCAGCCCTGACAAGTAATCTGGTGTACCGTCGAGCAGGTCCCCCTTAGAGAACACAAACAAAAAGAAAGAAAACAAAAAAATAATAAGGATCGGGGCGCCTCTTGAGAGCTTTATCTTAGCTCCTGTCTCTTTAAGACTACCCCCCTCCCCTTCTTTCCAAAAGACCCATTCTAACCTGATTGGTCAGATTTGTTTGAAATTTGTGCATAAAAGTGTGAAAATTAACCTATGTGCAAATTTTCAAATCAAATTTATTTGTATAGCACATTTGGGCCTCGTAGACTATTCAGTAAAAGTATTTTTCTTTTTTAGAGTAATAATCATATCTAGTGTGGAGGCTGATCTTTGTAACACTGCTGACCTTGCATATGGAGAACAACTGAAATAAATAAACACACCCAAACTGAAAGAAGATTAACCCAAAAAGCTAAATGTGGCTTTAATAAATCTGAAAGAAGTGCAGTTGCATCTGTAAGCATTAGTGCTTTAAAAGCACTGCTTTTAGTTTAAACCACAAAACTCTTTCTTTCTAAATGTGATTTATTTTCAAATTTGGCAAGGTATGTAATCTCAAAATATGACATCATGATCAGAGGAATTTGATGCTAAGTTTAACAAAAAGTCATTTCTGCAGATGTGCAACATGATAAATATGTATCTAATGCTTTTTTGAGAGGACTTTACAAAATCTGTAATAATTCCAAAACAAAAAAATATATAATAAGGATTCTGACTTTTGTAACTCCTCCTGAACTGAATGAGATATAAAAAAATAAAAAAATAAAACTGCATTGTTCCAAATGCAATATCTTTTAAATTTTTTGGACAAACACCAAGTGCGGTGAGCTATTTAATTTTAATCTCAATATATAAGATTAGCAACTTTAATTTGATGCTAACTTCAACAGGATGATGCATGTGTTAATATGCTAACTGCTAAACTAATCTAATGCTAATATAAGTAGAGAGGACTCTTAAAACACCTCAATACACTTCAGTCATAAAAATATTTACCTAAATATACCATGGACTGGCTTTTAAACACTTTATTACAAACTGAAAGACAGATAAACCCAAAAAGCTAAACATAATGTTGCTACATATGAGAAAAGATGTAGCTGTACCTATTTTTTTGGTACGGCAATTAGCTTAATGATTCTTAAATACATTTTGTACACACTTTTGGACAAACTCCAAGTTTATCAGGATATATAATCTTAAAATATGGTATCGGGTAAATGTAATTTGATGCTATGTTTAACAAGAAGATACATCTGTTAATGTGCTAACTGCTAAATATGTATCTAATGCTAATTTGATAGGACTAAAAACAGATAAGACCTCAAAACACCTCAGAGTCTTAAGAAAGCCTAAATATTTTAGGAATAAATTACTTAACATGCAATGAGCTTCTCCAATGCTGTTAAAAAGATCTTCTGTTTCTCTCGTTATACAGCTGTAAACTCAACACAATGCTACATGTTCTCATACATTTTTGATTACCAGCACACACCAGCGTTTATTTCTTATAAAACTTTCAGCTCTGGAATAATATCTCCCATCTATAACTGACAGCTTCCTCATTATAAAACGCAGCCAGTGTGGGCTAATTTTGCACACAAAGTCTTGTTAATTCTGCACATTCCTTTAAAAATTCTCTTTTATGATGAAGATTAGTCTTGAATATGAATTGATGGAGAACAATATTACAACATTAGAGGAGGAGTGGTGAACCATTCTTGAAATTGCAAACTCATATAATGATTATAATCAGAAGGTGCACCTTAATGGCCAATATTGAGCCACTAAAGCCTGCTTTAATGAATATGTGTGATAATGTGAGGACAGCGCTGCACTGTGTTTTAAGAACGGACCACTATCACTCTGCAATCAATTTGAACTAAACGCCTGTAGCTGTATTTTTAAAATCTAATTTAATAACTTAGAATAGGAAACATTATTAATACTTTTTTTCATCAAAATGGTTCCCTCTATGTTAAACAGCCTTCAGCATTCGCTAGTAATGAACATGGAGACTGTGCATTATTAATCCACATGTACTGGAGAAGCTCATTTTGGCTTTGGCTCTCTTTAAAATGCAGCAAAGTTGCAGTGGGAAATTTCAGAGAAGTGCACAGCTCCAGGGCTCACCTTTGTCATTTTTACAAAGGCCTTTCACCCATATTTAATAAAAAAATATCTGAGCCAGGCCGGCTCTGGAGGAGGAGTTGGGAACATTAATGCATTCTACATCAGCGAGTAAAATTTAAAGCTGAGACTGGAAACAGTTTCTCCTGGGATTCAATTTCAGGGCCTGTTTTTTTTTATATATATTATCATCATTTGAACCTGACAGTTTTCTATATTGAGGCATATTTTAAGGAAAAACATGAAAATACTACACACATCCACCAATTTGCAAATAAAACTGATTCAATCAAGGTTCTGTTTTGAACTTCTTTCCTCACTTTTCCCACCTCAGGCTGGTGTCCCAGCTGTTTATCTCTATCGTCTTTGCCAGTTCACTCTACCTCAGGTGAGCCATTTTCGCTCTTGCCTCTTTTAATTAGCACAGAAATGAGTTCAGATCATTTTAGAGAATCTAAGCGAGCCTGGGGCTTTTACAAAACCACAGGTGGCTTATTTACCTGGAAACCTGGTTTCCGCTGGTACTTTCTCCTCTGCTGCATCTCGGCAAAGGTAGCTGCCCCTGCTGCATAAGTGTAGGCCATGTGCGGTAGGAAGCCCATTTGATCCATGCCTGGATAGTGCCTAAGACCTGGTATGGTGGCCTGCATCGGGGGCATGAATGTGGCAGGTGGGAAAGCGCTCTGAGGTGGAAGTGATGTATACAGGGGTTTGGCAGCAAACGGGTTAATGCCGAAGATGGGGCTAGTGCTTTTTTCAAGGTTTCCATTGTTGGTGGAGCCTGAGAATTCCTTCTTGAGATAGGCCAAGTTCAAAGGCTCTTCGAAGTGCTCTCTTGGAGAGGGGATGCTGTTATGGTCAATGTTAATACTGTTGACTTTAGGTCTGCTTTTGACAGTCAGTGCATGCTTGGGTTCCTTCATTAGTCTTGGCAGAGAAAGGTCGAGCGGCTCAGCTTGCAGGTCTTCTGAAGTCAAGCTGTTTGGAGTGTAGGAGCTGCTGTGAGAGTTTTTGGAAGATGTGGAGGACAGGTTTAGTGGGGATGGGGTGTTGCTGCGGGAGTGGTCCAACTTTTCACCTGCGGATTTGGCGCTGCCGCTGAACTGGTGGTTCTTCAAATGTCTGAGCGAGTTGTCACAGTTGTTTACGTTGTTATGGAGCTCTGCGATGGAGGGGGATGTGATGCGGTCAGTAGGTTTGAAAAGAGATACAGGTGACCTAGCTGCCAAAGAGTCTTTAGATGGAGTGTGGTGGTTATTTGTTCCGACAACCATATCTGTGTGGTTCCTGTGCTCTAGAGGTGGGGTTCTGGTAGTGCTGTACTCGTACATCTTTCGCTGCTCAAACCACTCCTTGACAAATTCCTGAGGAAGGCCGACCGCTATGGAAATTTTGAGCAACTCCTCCGAGTTGGGCTCCATGTTCATGGCGAAATACGCCTTCAACACAGACATGTGGTCCCTGTAAGGGTTAAGAGGCCCAGTGAGTCCCTTGTCAGACATCATGGAGACAGGTAAGTGGGTGTTCTTCTCCATGAATATCCCTGGTTTGTTGGGCATTATATTCTCACTGGGTTGCAGCACGGCTTTGATCTCCTCGTTCATTTTGCACAGATAGCGTTCATGTTGATGCAAAGGTATCGGACCGGGAAAGGTTTCTTTGCAATATTGACAAGCGTAAGGTGTAAACATGTGGTTTTCCTGCACCTTCTCATCCACACCTCCTTCAAGCATGTGGTTGGGTTTCTCTCTTTTGATATCGTTAATCTGTCTCTTTGAGTCTGTTGTCAAGCTCTGGAGGCAGGCTTTGGCTTCGTTCACTTTTTCTAATGTGTAGTCAATGATGCTTTTGGTGGCTCCATTGTGATTGACAAGCGGAAGACCAACTTGATGGCCCCCTGGTGATGTCAGCCCCCGTCTCTGTTCCTCCACTTGGTTACCAAGCTCTTTCATGTAGGCCTTGAGCTTGGAAAGCTCCTCCGGCTTGCAGTCCATTTTCTGCCTGCACACAGTGTTGTCCACTATTTGGAGAACCTTCTGTACCTCGCTCAAGTTGTTCCCCAGTGAACCTGGGTAACCCAGGAGTTGGGACTCCAGCCCAACCATCCCCAGATGGTGCAATGGGCTCTGAGCTGTCGAGTTTTGGTGGACCCCAAGCGGGCTGTTCCCTCCCATGCCTCCGTTCATGAACGGACCAGGAGCGCCAAATCCATGAGAAGCCATCATTAGTTTGTAGTCATTGAAGTCAAGGGGCTCTGTCTTGATGTTCATGTGGTTATTGTGATCGGCGAGGCCAAGCGGTTTGCCATTCTCAAGCTTTTGCCGCAGCTGGGTTATGGCGGTGTTGGTGGGTGAGGTGGAGGCAGAAGTGGGGGAGGAGCCCGGCTTCATGTTGCTGCGCATACGGCCATTGACTGCAATCAGGCCAATGCACTTCTTGCTGCTTATATGGGAGCTGTAGGAGCCTGAGTGTGAGAAACGCTTCTTGCAGTTGGGGCACTCGTATGGTTTTTCACCTGAAACAGAAAATACATGCACTGTGAGAAGTCTGAAAAATAAAATAATCACTTACAGGGGAAGATGCACATAGCTAAGTAACTAATTTGCTAATTTTTATTAGTGCAGAAGCGAGCAATTTATAGTATTTTGCATAAGCTGGAAAATAAACTATAATTATTTTGAAAAATGAAAGTAAATACAAATCAAATCTAACAATTAACAATAAATCCAAACAAGTTTTAGTGCATTACAACTTGATTACTTGAAGTTTCATTGAGAAAGGTAAGCAATTTGTTCTAGTATTTCCAGATTAATTTCTATTACACATGATGCAGGTTTTGCATGTTCCTTGAGGTGCTGTTAAGCAAAATATAAACTAATAAATGCAATGAAAGCCCAAATATGCCTTACATGCTTCTCAAGGCAAATATTTTTCTTGGCAGCTAGAATGCTTTTAACACAGTGTCTGTTACCAGCAGGGAGGGTCCAAAATAAACCAAAAGGAATTCCTGCAGATTCGTGGTGTTCTTAAATCACCGTTGTGAATATTCAAAGAGCGGAGCGACATTCCCCGTGCGACTCACCACTATGAATCCGAAGGTGCTCCTTCAGATGGTGCTTGTACTTGAAGGCCTTGCCACACTCGGTGCATTTGAACTTGCGGTTTCCGGCCGCTTGGTTGAGCAGTTGGTGCTGTGGCAAAAAGAAAGAGAGATGTTCTTTAAAAAAACGAAAACAATGTATGAACATTGTGAGGTTGAGAGTCCAGCAAATAATCACAACTGTTGGCATGACAACAAGTAACAAGCCAAAAGGCTCAATGGCCAACGAGGCTCCTTGGCTTTCTACTCCCACCTCTCTGACTATAAGCAGTGGCAGTGATAACAGAGAGAATCACATACCTTTTAATTTCCTGGCTTCTCAGCCAAAGGAGGCATGTCTTTAGAATCTGGCAGCCCAGAAAATGGATTAAATGAAAAGACGCTTTTTTGGAGCCTTCATTAGAAGTGCCAATCTGATCTACTTTTCATTCATTTGGGCCTAATCAGTGTAAAATGTGTTTAGAATCCTCTGTGAGCCCCAAATACCTGTATTCACACCATATGAATGACTTTTTTCAACCGTTTCAAATGTGTTACACAGTAATTGGGTCTTTTTCTGGAAACTCAAAAGTCTCTAATAATCTTAGGATGCACAACTGAGCATATAGGCTCGGCCTTGATTCGCTGTTCAAAGGTAAACATCAGTTGCAATCCATCAAATTTGCAATTCAAACACGGCTTTTCTCTTTGAAAAGAAAAGAAAAAAAAAATCAAAATATAATACGCAGCGACAACAACAACGCCGGGTATGTAAACCTGGCTCGTCACTTTCGGAACAATTAATTCCAAGTAGGAGGTGGGGATGTTAAATGGTTAGCAAATGAAATTAAAAGAAAAAAAAAGAAAGATATTCTCTCTGAGCTCGCTGGGGGGAGACGCTCAGCGCCTCCCTCCTCCTGCCTCAGCCTTGACAAATGCTGGGGTGTGTGCTGACTCTACCCACATTCCTGGGGAGACAGATGGTGGCGCGCAGGACACTGGGAGGACTGGGAGGAATTGTTCAAACAGCCCCAACCTTCAAAGATCAAGCGGGGGAGAGCCGAGGCCCCGCCAAGCGTCGGAGAGGGACCCCACCGCTCGTATGTTGCTGAGTTGCATAAACAAACAGCAACAGCTGCTTGGCTGCCTCCGCCCCCACCACCTTCCTCTTACTCTCCCCCTGAGGACCCCTGCCCTGTAAAGTTTAGTCTCGCCACCACTGCTAATAAGACACAATTGCGCTGCACTCTTAATTGTGAATGGCACCAGCAAACTGCTCTCCTTCATGGCTTATGGGCGGGGACAGGATCGGACTGGATGTTTGCATATGTATAACCTCTAATTAGTCATATTCCAGCTAATTGGTTAAGAGGAGGAGGAGTATTAATGCTTGTAAACATACAAGACAGAACAGCTCAGCACATGTTTACCTATCAGAACATTATTCTTTATGATAATCTGACTGCGGCTGAGTCCTCCCTCAGTTTGTTGTTAATTAGCAAACGCACATTTAATATAAATGCTTGTTTCGTCCGCATTGATTAATCAGCTGATAATTAGCATGAGCGGCAGGAGGAAAAAAGAAAAGAGCGCCACCTAGAGAGGAAATGTGCATAGAAGAATCGAGCGAGTAAGACATCACCTCGAATCTCATCTGGAGGATTAATACTCAAACAATCCGGATCTTTTTACAAATCAAGATAACCGGCTTTGTGGGGGCTTGAATGAGAGCCTTTGGCCATTGACCGGACCCTGAAGGGGGGAGCAGCAGCAGCAGCATTGTAATACGAGGATTGGGGAGCAGCGGCTTTCTCGGCCCGGGCCCATCTGCTCACGTTTACATCCAGCTGGTAGATCAGGTGAAAGTGCTGGCTGCTGACATCTGATCAAATCAGCCACAGTCTGAGCCTGCCATCCTCGCTTCAGAGAGCACAACACAACACAACACCCACGACCTGGGACTGAACATCGCAACGCATCGGGGTACATGATATCATCTGTTATTGGCTGGATGGCTGAATTCTTTTCTTCTAACAAAACTAGGGTTTCCTGGCAGAGAAAATGAGATATCTAGAAGTGATGAATCATTCTTGTGATTGCTTTTATTTGCGCTGCACTGTAGTTATTCGGTGTCATTTGAAAAGATTTCTTTAAAAAAAAAAAAAAAGCCATAAAAAGTTGGCAGAATCTGCAACAAAACTGCATTATTTTGAACTCAGATATTTTAGTGATTCACTTAAAAGGTAATCCTTCCAAGCAGAAACTCAGACTTTATCTACTTTTAAATAAATTTACTGCTCCAATTTCAGCTAGCAGAGAACTTATAATTACCCCCCAATGTGCAGAAACTCAACTTAAAGCTGACAAGCGAGTTAAACACCCGTAACTGCTGGATGCAGGACTTTAAGGTGATTCATGCTAACTGCCAGCAGATCCACATTACATTTCAGGGATATATGATATAAATCGCAGGAGAAAATTCAAGTATATACAGATGTTTATGCAGTGCATGAAATTAGAAAAAGTTGGAGGGAGGGGTCGAGGGG
>JAPMNP010722960.1:0-13822 GCA_029874935.1 Atherina boyeri | reverse complement strand
TTTTTTCATTACAGATTACTTTATTGCTAATTCTGAATATCTTGCCAGTACTGATTACTGTAAATGAGGACATTTAACTATCATGACTCCCAGACTTGGGTCATTTATCCTTTAATCTGTCAATGGCTGCAGCTAAAATTCCACCAGCCACATCATTAAAACCACTGATAGATAAAATGAGGGGGAACTTTGATCCTGACAGTCATGTAAACATTACACCAAACAAGTATCACTCACCTGAAAACGATTACAGGCCACCAGACACCACCTCATGAAAGAACAATGTGGGCCTCAATAAATGCTGAAACTGATCAGGAATGGCTTGAGGGGTAAAATAAAAACCCTGGCTTCCATGCTCTCTGTCTGGTCAAGCATCCGCCATTTTGCTTGGAGCAAGCATGATGCAAAAAAACCCTGCACCACACAAGACCCCACATATCCCCTGCTAAAATCACTGCATGCTAAAATCCCAGTATGTCCATTCTGCTTTGATGGCCGGGAGGAGAGTTACACTAAGATTAAGCAGGCGATTATATTGTGGTGGCTCACTGCGTTAATGTGCAGTTAAACACACTCTTTCACATCCGTCTCTCGGTAACACAGCTGCTAATGATAATTCCTGTTTGACAGAAATTTCAGTTTGAAGAAAAACAAGAAAAAGTGTTTTGAAAAAATCTGTCATACCTATGGAGGTTCTGACCTCAAAGATCATAACACAGATCTCAAACACGCTCAACTTTTTAAGAAAAACTGCTGGTCGTTTTTTTCANTCATAACACAGATCTCAAACACGCTTAACTTTTTAAGAAAAACTGCTGGTTGTTTTTTTCATCCGAGCTCATGCCGATTTTTAAGATTTCTAAACTGAAATCATTATAGATCTTTATGTATGGACTAAAAATGACCAAGTATTCCAGCATGCTTGCAAAAATTATGTCTTTTGGATATAAAAGCCTGCAATGTAAGTATTTTGCTTCTTGAATATTTTCAGTATAGAAGATGCAGAAAGGGACACAAATTGCCAAGTAGATCTTCTTTAGTGAAGACAAGCTGGTGTAGTGTAAGCAGAACACAAATAATTCTGTTACAAGAGTTTCTTAATTTTCTCTTGATTCTAAAAGAAACATTCATGACTGAAACGCAGGTGTGCTCTGGCAGTTTATGTAAATGTCTTCAAAATTTCAGTCTCTTTTTCACTTGATGTAAGGCTGATCTTTCGGCCTGTGTGGTGTGAAACAGAAATCTGGTGGTCATTTTTTTCTCTCTCTTTCCGGAGCATGAATGCTTTCTCTATGACAGAGCTGACATCTCAGGGCCGCTGTTGTTGGGCGGACAGTAGTTTCACCTCCCCCTGCCTTCTCCTCTTCTCTCTGTACTCCAGGGTCCCACAGTTATTCTCATGTATCACACAAACACACCCCTACTACCTCTGTCACACACAGGCAGGCCAATATAAAACATTCAGTTTGTGCACATACACACATGAATTTATTTCCAATCATAAAATTAATAGAAAAGAAAATTTTGTGTGAAATGTACCACATGCACATTCTCTCTACCTTTTTATACACACACATATATCCAGGCACACATTTCTCATTAAACCCCTTGATAATTAAATGAACGAAATCTTAAAATGACAGAAAGTTGCTTTTGCTATTAGTTTAAACAAATATTAAGTGTCTTAGCAACAGAATCCAAACTAAGTGAAATTTGGTACTTGAACGGCTGAGTCATGATTTTCTCTCGCTTTATGTTCTTATGGCAGATCGTAAATTTTGTAGACCAGAAAATGTGTGCGCAACAATTTAATTCCAAATTTAGTTTAAGAATCTGAGAAAATTTCCCACAAATAAATCAGTCATAAAGAAATTCCCATTGGAAAAAAAAATTAAATGAGTCAAAACTGCTTTATCAGATTACTCCTGCGGCTGCGATGCTCGACTGTCACAGCAACCAAGACACAACATATGAGTAAAATGAGGACATATTTCTCAGAGCCCCCACAGGTGGTCCAACAGTGAAAGAAGCTTTTATAGGGTCCTGCCATGCCCAGCCAGAACTAATACAGACTGAAACAAGGAAGGCTCAACTTTCTATTTCACAACTGTTTGGCAATTTTCCTTTCAAATGGAACAGGAAGAAAAATAAGCAATCCAAAGGCCAGTACTGTAGCTGGCAGTGATCATCCATCAGGGACTAATTCTCAGTTATCCCATGGACTGAAATAACCAAGCTTGCAAGCTGGCAAAATTGTAGCCGCTTGTCCTCTGTGTGCTGATTGGCTGATTTGTAGTGATGCGTAAAGCTGTCGGCTTCAAAACGAAGAGACGACACATCCCTGAAATTAAACTTGTGTTACAGTCTAAATGTCAATCCTCCGGAGTGTCGTTTATTTTGCCGGTTTTCATCCACCAGTCACACTTATGGCCTCGCTCTTCGGAGGCCAGAGTCAGCTTGTCCACTCCGGTGACAAGTAGATAGATTGCCCTGACATTGTGGGGAGAGGTTTGTGGTTCCCACCGGATAATACCATCTGGAAATGCTCTGAATTTTCTTGAAGTATCATATTGCAGTTTGCAGTTTTAATTTAGGGAATTATCACAATGTATCTCTATATGAGTGTTTGTGGGAATATATTGTGGATTATTTACTATTCACAATGCTGCTGTTGCTTATGTTGTTTCACAAACTGTATATAAGAAGATATGGCCACTGTGGCTTGTCTTATTGTTGTTTGTTACTTTCTTTTTCCCAATTCGATTTTTCAAATTTGTTTTAATAACTAGAGGTGAGAAGTTCCCAAGTCATTGAGACTTATTTTTTCCTATTACCCATTACAAATCTCAGTACTGGTTGACCGCCAGTAAATTCCTACTTGCCCAATAAATCTCTTCCTACTTCCTCTGAGCATGCTAGTATTCATATTAACCCAAAATAAAGATTGCTCTTAATATTATGAATGTAACATGCACCACAGAGGTCAGACTCCTTTAATACTTGAGGTTTGGTGAAATATCATGCACTGAGGAAGGACTTCATCAAAGATCTGTGACAGACTGTAAGAATGGTCCAACAGTTGCATATTTAGACTTGGCTGCCCCGTCCCCAGAGACCACCCCTGAGACAATGTGAGGCCCTGGGGTCTCTATGTCTGGGTTTTTCTTGAATCTTGCCGCCTCTTGTCACAATAGCTGAGAGGTTGCTTTGCTCTGACAGATCTGCCAGGGATTGAGATACAGGCTCTGTGAGTGGCCTTTCATTAATGTCCTGCCATCTGAGAGCAGCTGTGAAGACAGCCTGTTGCTGAGCAGATAACAACAGGAGTGAGCATAAACACTAAACAGAGGCTGGGCTCTTGGGCTTTGATGGACGTGATTGACACATAGCTGCAGCAGTGGTGGTCTTATCTGGAGTGGGACACCGTGGTTCGACCCTACGTTAACCTCTCCTTATCTTGTTTTAATGGAAGCTGAGCAGTCACATTTGCCATTCTGAAATATTTGCAAGATTCCTAACAGTCTGCAAGGGCAGAGATTTACAACTGAAACAACAGTGTGTGTGTGTCCCACAGGATGCCGCCTGTGTTGAAGTTGCTCTGTTTGGAGAATGTCAATGTTTGACTGCATGCCTATAAAGTCTTCACTTGACATCGTGTGGTTGCTAATGTCTTTTTTTCCATTGATATGAACATTAACAGGAAGTTGTTCATCCAGTGTACAAATTTACAAGAATAGAGTCAGAATGGTGACACCTCCACCTCAGCTCACACACACAGAGCAGATAATACACACATCAATCAAAATACCATGAACACAGTGGAGTGGTGTTGACATAGGGGGGTGTTGTGCATACCAGTTGGTTTGGCTATTCCATGAGCATCTAACCAGCTTTAACTGGTGAAAAAGCTCTTTTTTTTTCCTTTTACAAGTTGTGGCTCTCAGATCACCTTTCCTATGCACGTATATATTATTTACACCTCTCATTCTGTGATAATTTATTTTAAAACCTGGCACTACCTCCTCTGTAACTGTGCACTGCCTTGCAACACCTCCCTAAAAATAGTGCACACTAATCCTCTGTTCCCCTCTGAGAAGTAACACACATTACCAAGTACTGGATAGCAGTTCTGCCGCAGCAAAAGCACAGAAATGATCAGATATTTCAAAAGAACAGATGTACAAATTAACTATGGCTGTATTTTATCTGTGTCCACTTTGTGTCGTAATGAAATCTTAAAGCATTAATTCAGCAAAATCTCATATGCCTCTCCATGGTGCAGTGCAACACCCTCTTGTGGGGTGGATGCAAACAGCTTTTAACAGTAGATTCATGTGGACAACCACGGTAGCAACGTGTTGAATCAATGAAATCATGTTGAGTTACTCAGCTGTTGGATAGAGTTTACGACTCGCTCAAGATGTCCGAGAACACTTCACAAACATTTGATCACATTGGTGCTCCATTATTTTGCATTTTAGAAATGTGAAAAAAAGCAGTGATGCAAAATAAGTTTATGGATTCATAAGGTTTGATTAAAAGGAGACTTTTTTTTCAACATATTGTTCCCACTTTCATTTAAGTTGAAGTTTTTTCTTATTTGGATTTTAATTTCATCCTTATAAAATATTCCCTTTAAAAATAATCTTAAATTCAAATCTGAAAGCTACAAGCAGTGCCTGCGAGCGCATGTTATCGAATCATACACAGCCCGGTGGGGGCAAAGAGGCCGCCCTCGCATTACAAACTGTGAACAAGCTATAGTCTCTCATTCTGCTAGGCTCCACTACAGCGACATTTCACAGCAGCTATAAGACATTCAAATCACGCAAGTTCTGCGTGATTATCAGTGTGGCATGTCTTCGCGTTTGGTTGAAGGGGAACATAAATCGTGTCTTCAGCTGCCTAGCAGGCTGGAAACTGTGTGCCAGGCTTGCCAGTGGCTGTAAAAATAAAGTGAAAGGGTGGTGCAAGAGATACTGGCATGTGCCCCCTGAAGGGATTTTGTAAAAGGAGACCCAAACTGAAATGGACAGCTGAGCCAACTCACATGCCTTGTACATCAGTTGCAACACCTTTTGGTTTCCAGCAGCTAGCTTGTGCCCTCTCCAAGTGAGAAAAGGCTTTTCCCCTAAAAGGCAATTGGGGAAAAAAAAACAACTATTTCAGTGATTATCAGAATCTAAAAGTATTTAACATTTAGATTAACAGCATCAGTATCGCTTTGCTATTTCACACGTAATATGAATACATCGAATCCATATTCATTCAGGGCAAAAAAAATGAGACCCCAGGTTGGACCATTTGTCTTTAATAAGACTTAGGATACTCCCATTGACCTTACAATGCACATCAAAATATATTTATAGCATATACACGCAACAGTAATTTTATTACCTACAAGTCCATAAAGTCTCAATGCAAATGAGAGAAAGCAGGCTCATGCTTGTACAGGGGAGTGGAGCACACGCCTAATTACTGCTGGTAAAAAGAAGCAACCCTCGTCAAAAGATTTGACGGTAGATTATTTCTGGTCTTTTAGTCGTCAAGGCGACAAACTCATTTTTACATCCAGTTCTGCTTACAATCAGTCATTGCTTGGGTTCGTTTTTGAGGAGACAAGTATGTTTACACACAGCAAGAAGCCATTCTTTTTGAACTTGCATTGCAAAATCTTCTGATTTCTGTATTTAACTTTACAAAAACTGTTGCAGGTAGCTTTTTACAAACCGGGAGGCGCGATACCTGGGTTTTAATCAAAACATCTACTCATGGCAGAGCAGCATAAAATGACTCCCTTTCATAGAACTTTAGCCCGTAGACTGGTTCATTCTTTGTCTGACACACATAATTCATTTACAGTATTCACAAAGTTGTACCCAGTCTCTTTATATTTCTCTTTTAGTTAAACAACTAAAGAACAAAGAAAAGAAACAGTCCATTTGTCAGCATAACATAGTAATTAGTCAGCTATGCTGTAATTTACAAAGGATGATACTGTTGAGTGATTCGGTGCGTCAAGGATGTTCACAAATGATAACACTGATGTGTCTGTGCTGTATGCAGGAACACATTTCATATTTTCTTTTGTTCATTGCTTGTGTCCTGATGCTTTTTCCATCATCTTCTGCGGCCCATGTTATTTTCAGAGGTATGTTTACTTTTTGGGAGCGTAGAAGAAGGTAGTTGTTGGCACAGGTCACAGGGCTCGCCATGTGAGCGATGGCAGGGAAAGGACAGGTCTAAGGCGACGAGTACTCCAACACAGGAATATGTCACAGGACCTCTGTAAAAGATGCAAAGAGAGAACGGTTTAAAGGTCAGCAGCTGTACAAGATTTATTAATGAACCGTTCAAGTCTGAGTCCAGTTTGCAGCCAAAAAGGGTCAGTGTTGCTGAACTGAGTAATGACGCAGTCTGTAAACCTCTGACCTGTTGACAATACTAAATGCACAAGGATGTTAAACATGCCGCAGGGGGCAAGATCCCATAAATCTTTACTGTCTTGTTAACAAGCATCAAATGAAAAGGCAGGGGGACTCTAGGTTAGAAAATGTTATAGTGGCATGCAGCCAACATGTAAAACACGGAATTATATTATTTAAGTGACACTTCATGTGAGATCAAGGAGTACTGTACTCTACTGTAAACATCAAAAATAGATCCTGCCTGAAAATAAACTGACCTCCTGTGAAGTTACACTGTAACATTAAATCAGTCTAGTGCCTTAATATTTCCAGTCATAATCCTCAGTTTAAATACAGCCAGGTCAGGGTCAGCTCACATTTCCCAATTTATGAGTGTGAAGATGAGAAGTTAGACTGTTCACATTTTACAGCAGGGTTAACTTTAGGAGCTGGGTGGGAGTGAAACTAAAGCAATGTCATCAAAGTATGCTTTTAAGGAAGGAATTAATGGGCTAGCAAAGGTTCGGTTTTATTTTCTTTACAAAGTATTCATGATTGTTTGCTTGGCTTCAGAGTAACAGGTGAAAGTTAAAATCTAGCAGGAAAGGGGCGAGATAGATGCTGCCAACGTTGCTGCCAGGAGGGAGATGGCTGAAGCATTAAATAGTAGTTAATTGCTTAGGAGTCCTCTTTCTAACCCCTGGCAATGAGACACTTATGGATAGGGTCTCCATGTTGCCTCTGGAATTCCTCACTGGACCAAGGCCCACGTCAGTGAAGCTGATGAATAAAAGCTGTCAACAGTATAAAGATACCCAACTTCTCTTCGACCATCCATACACCATTTCTTCCATATCCAATCTCCACCCTGAGTGAATTCTCCATACTACACGTTCATCTCCTCGGGGGCTTCTCACTTTCAACATGCACGTTTAGTTAAGGACAAGCTCAAGTTCGTAGTCGCTATAACTTGAAAATAACATTGGCTTTGTTTTACTATCTGCCCTTAATAAATAATATTCGTAGGAGCCATAGGTCATCTTAGTGACCTGGTTTTACACCCAGTACTCACTACAGTCTATGTAAATATGTATTTTATGAATACCTCAAAGAGAGAGCAGGAGATGACTGAACAGATGTACAAGAACATGCACAATGCGGATATAAAAAAGATTTGATGAATAACCCCCCAAAGGGCTTTACCACCAAACTCAAGTTAAACATTGAGAGGCCTGATTTTATATAAAGGCTTCTCTTTTCTATTTAAACTGGGATCAATACAAAGTACAGACAGACCTTTTCAACTCAGAAATACCAATGAGGAATGTGTTGTTTCAACAACCCAGGGTAAACAACACTGGTGTCACTGTTGTCATAGCTTATATCCTTCTTCTCGGTTTGGTCACCGGAAATTTCAATGTACTTTAGCTATTAAGTCTTAAAGGTAAAGTGGTTTAAAACTTTATACCTGCAACATGCTGAGGCTTCAAGGGGCCTGCTTTTTTAATGAAGGACTCCTCACTTTCAAAAGAGAGGATTGGCTCAGTGGTCATGCTGGTCTCAGACTTTTCCCGAGCTCCATTTGTGGTGTTGCCATGATTTGTGAGTTGGATGATGTCCTCAAAGTGGGCAGCGTCTTCTTTAGTGGACAGGCCATTTTCATGTCTTGTAAGCTGAACCCCATTAACTACAGAGAGGCTGGTCGAGGGAGACAGAGAGCAGGATATGGTTTTAGTTACGATGGACCAGAATGAGTCATGCAACAAATGAGTCATTCCACCACTGTTCAATTACACACTTCATGGGGTACATTTGAAAAATCTACCTCATGACTGTGTTCGAATAGAAAGAGTAAACATTTTAACAAACCAAAATCATTCTACTAGTGTTACAACTCATTTCTGTGGGCCACATAGCTCCCCATGTTTTCCATTGAGGTTCACAAAAATGCAAACTTAATCGGTAGTTAGTTCCCAGCTTCGTATTCTAGCACACATGCAGTTCATGGTGGTCTTGCATCAGTTTGAACACATAGATGAAACCAGTATTGTTGTTACCTTTCCTTGCCATTGGTCTGTCCATTTTCAGTCATGTTATTGGGTGGGTTGACCTCTGGCTTTGGCTGATAGTCAGCAGATGCTAAGAAAACAAAACAGTCATTGATAAGCATTTGCAAAGAGGCTAAAATATATCAACTTCTCACCCTGCCACAGTATTGGAAACATTAGTAATGGGGCCATCCTCCAGTCCTCCAGTGTCAATGCACAATAAAGAGAGAATATGTTCAGGGGGAGTAGCTCCTGTTTCTGTACACTACACCCTCCAGGGCTTTGTGGAAGTTTGCCAGTCAGTATGGAAGCTTCAAACAATACATTATCATGTGTAATGTCCGATTTTGGGGGTTAATGCTTATCTGGCATCACAACATTATGTTAAAAAAAACACCCGAGTTTAGGCTTAGCGGGTCCCCTATAATAGGTAATTGGAACAATAAGAAAATAATTATTTGTTTGAGGCACTGTTCCTGCATCATCTAAACCTCCTTCCTACTCAGCTCCACCGAAGACATGGCTGTGGTTGAAAAGGGATCTCCACACCCCTGACTAAAATGGATGAAGTCTTGCCAAGCCTCTAACCACATCAGCGGCTAGCTAATGTCTTCCTGCGTTGGGGGACTCTGAAATAAACAGCCTTTGTAACCACATCAATTCCCTTCATCTGACTCCTCTATTGTATGTGACATCTAAGCTTCTGTTTCTATTCTAACAAACTTGTATTAAGGGCAGAATTATTGTATAGAGGGGCACAAGTTAAGATGTAAAGCATCCCAAGTATCTTTCTTGTATGCCGTGTATCAGTAATATTAAAACTGCTGCAGGCTGATGGCTTTAGTCCACCCTTCTTCTCCAGTTTCAGTCCCAGGGACTGAAGAAGAACAAGTAAGTACACATGGGTCCTATTGTGCAGAGGACTCCAACTGCAGCTGTACAGGATATGAGGCAGAGATATAATCTAATAACTGTTTTATACAAACTGCTTCATTGTGGATCTGACTCACATGGGAAATGAGAGTGAAGGTACACTAAATATCAACACGTTTGTTTAATGCCACACATGGAAGAGGTAAAAGAGCACATTTGTGTGTCAAGAGATATTGGTAGAAATCTGTATGATTAATTCAGTTAAGTCATCTGCAACATGACTCACTGCCTGAATTTACTGTTTTGTTCCTGTGAGTTTGTTAATGGAAGCACTAAAAGTGTTTATGCCGATTCCAAAACCCAGCTGGTCTCAATGCACTCCCTTTGTCTTAAATCCTTTTCCAGATGTCACATTAATGGGATATCAATTAAGACAATTGTCTTCAATGGTTCCTGCAGATTAAAGGCTCTAGTTTATCATAATTTTCTTCCATCACTTGAAGATGTTCTGCCAGATGCAGACAGAGTTCAGTCTGATGTGCTTACCTTTGCTACTCTCTGCCTGTTTGTCATTGTTGTCTGCAACTGGGGATGACTTGGTCTCCTTCTGTAAAAAGAGATGAATTAAGCGATTTTTGAAGAAGAAGGTTGAGTTTAAGCTCCTTGGTTCTTATAAAAAGTGAAAAGCATATGTACCTTGTCACCTCCATCAGTTTTGCGTGTCCTCTTCATAATCTCCTCCAGACGCTGAGGAGGGAAGGTCAGAAGAAAAATCAGGCAAAATGTCAATGCTTAACATTTAAAGTTGTATATTTCTTTGTGCTATACAGTAAGATCATAAAAAGTGTCAGTATTTTTAACAGCATCCATAAACAGTTTTGTTTGAAATGGTTAGAAATTGGATTAGGTTGAGCTTGCTCGACTGGGACCACACACATTTCAGAGTTTAACAAGAATGTGTGGTTTCCCATTTCACTGTTCATTAATTCTCTCCACCCAAGAAAGAAGGTTTTTCTGTCCTCTATCTTTTAGTTTAAAAAGATTATACACAATGAAATAAATTATGTCAGGAAGGTTCCACTGCTATTTGTGTTTTCAGCTGGAACAACAGTATGTGATGGTTGAACAGTGGGATGGAGGAAAGAGTGGGACTAAAATAAAACCACTCAGCCTGACTCATTTGTATGCCTTGAAGTTTGATTCAAGATGCAACCCTCACTCGAGGACACAGTTTGACCAAAGCTGCAGCTGCCACTCATAAAATGAAGGCATTTTTAAGATCCAAGATTATTTCATGCACAGCTCATACACGCTCATGGCTTTGGCATCTACTTTAGTAGCAAAACGTGCTTTAACTCAGAAGATGTTTGTTTGTCCAGTAGGTTGCTGTGTTGCCCCTCAGGATACTTCAAACCACCTGTGTGCTTTATTGTTGTGCTTAGTTGGTTTTGGTAGGAGAGAGTTACTTCACAATGTGACTAAGAAGCAGGTGGAGGACGTGATGTTCTTGTGGGCTAAATCCTGTGTAGAGCCAGGCTTTGCTGGCTGAGCCAGGCCTGGCACAACTAGATAAGAGTCTTTCACACATGGCAAGAAGACGAGGAGAAGGAAAGCTTTGCTAATATAAAGAGGTGTGAGTTTACAGAGGTGGACGATGGGCTCACACCACAGGATAAAACAAGGTTCTATAAGTATAATTCCTGCATGGAAAATGTTTCTTTAATCAAAGTATTTACAGTACCAGTAAATGAAAATATTACAGGTCTTATTCTAAGTGGAAATGTGTGTGTGTGTGTGTGTGTGTCGTAAAGAAAAATGCACTCTGTGCATTGCATCAATGTTAAAGCTGGATTCTGTTATTGTAGTTTGTTTTGGTGAAGCTCATTTTCATCTATTGTGTGTCAAACTGTTACTATCTAAAATTTGTATGACTGACTATTCTCTCCCCATGTCTGTTGATTGGTTTATTACAAATATCATGATTGTTATTAAAAAAACATTGCAAATGTACTGTCAGTGGATTGATCCTTTTTTTCAGCTGGACTTTATCAATTGTTTAGTCATTTAAAATGTCGAAATTATGTTTTTAGATGTTTTATGTTTTTAAGTTTATAACACCTCAGTTTGCAAAGATCCCTCAGTGACTTACTATAAGATACAGTAAATATAAAAAGTACAAAGTTGCCTACTATGCAATATGCCCTCCTTAACTGCACAGAACTAGAAGTAAAAAAAAAAAATGGCATTGAAAAAAAAGTTACGGTTGTACTTTAATATACCACTACCACGGAGGATTGTAACTAAAGTAGATGGTCACAGATTACACACATATCATCAAACACATGCAAAGATCTGCAAAAATCCACCCAGTTAAGACTGGGGTAGCCAGCTTGCTATTATTAGTCTTTACATATATAGCAGCATACACACACACATTCATACACTAAGACATATTAAATCATGGCATCCAGACAGCCAATCCAGGAAAAGCCAAAAACATCAGTCATCTTGGTTTCAGGGACTCAACTTTCAAACCTGCTTCTGTCACATCCAAGCACATATCTGAGAGTGAATTCAGCTTATAATATGAAAGGCATCTCAGGGAGAATACAGATAAATTTATTTTAGTTGTATGTTTTAAAAGCACATCTTTGTGCATGTTTAAAAAAATTAATTAAATAAATGAAGCAAATGAAAATACAACCCCAATTCTAAAAAGTTGTCACACTGTGTAAAATATAGATAAAAATCAGAACGCAATAATTAGCAAATCTCATAAACCCATATTTTATTCCCAACAGAACATAAACAGCATATGAAATGTTGAAAAGGACATTTTACCATTTCATGGAAAATATTAGTTCATTTTTAATTTTATGGCAGCAACAAATCTTAAAAAAAGTTGGAACAGGGTGATGTGTACAATTGTGTAGCATTCTTTCTTTTAACAGCTGTCTGTGAACATCTGGGAAGTGAGGAGACCAGTTGTTGGAGTTTTAGGACAGGAATGTTGTCCCATTCTTGTCGGAAGCGGGATTCTAACTGCTCCAGTGTCTTGGGCCTTCTTTGCCAGATATTATATTTCATGATGCGTAAAACATTTTCTATTAATGAAAGGTCTGGACCGCAGGCAGGTTAGTTCAGCACTCAGACTCCTCTCCTGTAAAGCCAAGCATTTGTGATGAATGCAATTTGTGTTTAGCAATGTCTTGCTGAAATATGCAAGGTCTTCCTTGAAAGAGACAATGTCTGTCTGAATGAGGGTGGGTAAAATCTATCTATCTATCTATCTATCTATCTATCTATAAAAATCAATATTTACAGTCTATGGTAAAATCTGACAAAAAGTCATGTTATGTGTCCCCAGCTTTAGTCGCAGGATATGGTGTCCATGGTTTACAGAAAGAACTTCAAATGTTGATTGAAAATTATATGTGGCCCAGGAGGATGGAATAATTTCTGGATCCTGTCCAAATACAGCTTCTTCTTTGCATGATATAACTTTAACCTGCATTTGTGGACTGCACAGTAAACTAATGTTCAGACAGTAATTTCTGGAAATGTTCCTGAGCCAATGCAATTATTCATGCCCGTTTTAAATGCAGCGTTGCCTGAGGGCCTGAAAATCATGAGCATTCAGTTGTGACCGAGGCTTTTTCCGTCTTTCCAAACAGACTCTTCCTGAATTTCTTGATATTATACACTGTAGCTGGTGGGATCTTCAGGGTCTTTGCAATTTTAAATTGAGGAACATTCTTCAGACTTTGTTTCACCAGTTTTTGATGCACTTGGTTGCAGATTGGTGAGCTTCTACATATCTTTACATCAAAGATACTCTGCCTCTCTAAAATGTTCCTCCAGTTGTTTTTGATTTGTGGCAATTACTTTTGCAGCCTTTTGTTGCTGGTTTCAATTTTGTGTTGCTGCCATCCTATTCAAAATAAGATAATATTTTCCAAGAATGGGAAAATGTCTCAATTTCAACATCTGATTTGTTTATATTTACTTGAAATAAAATATGGGTTTATGAGATATGCAAATCATTGCATTCTGTTTTTATCTACATTTTACACAGCGTCCCGACTTTTTTGGAATTGCGGTTGTAAATTTGGGGGAGGAAGTTTTAGCTTCAGTTTTGTACTGTGCACTGTGACACTGGGCCATCAGATGTGTTTATTTATCTATTTGAGGGTCTGTTCCCTTTACTTGCAGACAAATGACAAATTTACTTTTATTTGCATCATCTTTATAATGCATAAATGAGCAATTTTCATTTTAGAACTTGACTATAAAACCTGTTTGAGGAAACAACAGTGAGGACAGATAAGTTGCCCAACCTTTTTCCTCTCCAGTCTCTCCTGCTCCTCCTTCTGGAAGTGTTTTTCCCTCTCCAGACGCTGCTTTTCCGCCTCCTCTCGGGCTCTAGCCTCAGCTTCTTCTTTCTGAAACACACAGAGGCAAGAATTCAACCACAATTTCAATGCAGGCGGGAGG
>JAPMNP010722937.1:0-12716 GCA_029874935.1 Atherina boyeri | reverse complement strand
CCTCTCACACCTCTCCTCCTCCCCCCTTTCGCCTCTCAGTATGCTCTGGTCTACAAAGGGTTCAGCTCTCAGCAGGATGATGTGCTCTACTGGCAGCTCCCAGGGCAGTTCACGGGGGATAAGGTAATAGTTAAAACTACAGGGATGGAGCCCCAACACCTGAGTCTTGGTTGACCCTCAGAGGTCACAAAAATGCTACTTTCATCAAATTCCTCCTTTCTGTCTGGTCCTCTACCTGTTCATTCATCCTGTTTACTTAACCCTCCATATATGTGCTTGATTTCCTGCTATACATTCCTTATCTGTTTTTAAAAAGAGAGGCCGTGTGTCATGTTATCATATACTGTATAATATTGATGTTCATAACCCCATGAACACTCATTGTGCTACATACAATTTGAAACATGTACTACATTCAATTCCTTATTAGTTTCAAACACAGGAAGAAGAATCATGAAGCCTTTTGTGCCCTTTTTTTTCTCAAGGTGACACAATTTCCTTTGACAAGTTGTGGTCCAAATACCACAGATGTATAGTACCACCTGGTATGAAATTCCACATTGCATATGGTAACACAGTCAGGTTTAGGGATGTAAGAAAATATTGATTTACTGAAATATCGTGATAATATGTGTTACAATATTGTACATATTGTATATTCAAAAGTACTGTTTTATTTTTTTTATTTTTTTGTTTGCTGTACAGGTATATGCAAATATTAACAGTAGCTGCGTTTACATGGAGCACTTTTGATTATCTGATTATCAAACACTGATCTGAATAAAGATGCGTCATGTAAACATGTCAGCTGATCCGATTGGCTGACATGTTCAGAAACTGAACGAGTGAAGGATTATTTAGCATTTCGATGGTCAGGGTACAAAATGAAAATAAAAGAAAAACCTTATTCATCCGAACTAGTGTGCATTGCGCATGTCAAAAGTGTTAAATATTGCAATATATTGTATTGTTTCCCTTGTATCGTAATACATATTGTATCGCCAGATTCTTGCCAATACCCACCCCAAGTCAAATAGTATAACAGAGAACCAGCAGGAAGTTTTGCGTCATATCTCTTTCATTGAAATTAAGATCATTAAACTCTGGGCTTCACTATTGTCCCATTTGAAGGTAATGTTACGAATGGTTAGTCTTCAGTATTTCAACATATCTTTTCAAAATGCATCTTTGCATGAAAGCTGTGTTGCGCACCGTTATACCCTTATTGTTGCTTCCAACTGAAAAAAAACAAGGAAAACCTAAAATCTCACCCCTCGAAGTCAGGGTTTCATCAACTCCGACATCACTTTTCGGCATGTTGTTTTTGAGGAAAGAAAACGTTGGATAAAATCCTAGTAAATCACAATCAGCTTGTTTGTTTCCTACGGTAGATATTGTTTGCAAATCCTAAATGCTCCATTGAACAGGACAACACATACACAATTTCAGGCAATATTAAAACATTAAAACAAAGGACATTCTCCAAGTTAAAGCATATCACGCAGCAAAGCACCTGCACAATCCCATATTTCCCATCAACATGTCTGTGACAAAAGTTTAAAACTCAGGGTGGCTAACAATGCCAAAAGCTTGATTTTTTTTTTAAAGTCCTACAGTAACTTCTCTCTTAAGCACAAAGAATGGAGTCAAATGTGAATTTTACTGTGGCTGGCAAGTTGGGGTTTAAATCACAAGTTTGATAACAATACGATATATCGATGTTTGTCAATATCACAAATTCTGCAATGATAAGATATGGAATCGATTTATTCAGGATGCAGCAATATATAAGACGTAGTAGTTTTAGTCGTTTTGGTAATATTTATTTCGCGTTTAAAGATTTTTTAAAGAATAATGACACCACTGCATCAACATTTGTGTCACTTCATCAGCCAATTATACACTCATTTTGTTCCCTTTTTATTTTTTCTAGGTTGGTTCTTATGGTGGTAAACTTAAATACACCGTCTCCTATGTACCCGGTTTAATCGGAGGATCCTTCGTTGATGGAGTTGATGTCCAGATTATCGTGAGTATTCCCCGATTTATTTTATTCACTGTATTTATTGTTTTCTGTCACAGCTACACGTGTATTTGTTGGATTTACTTGGCTGCCTGTGTTGTTGCTGTAGGGTAACGACATCACCTTGACAGCCATGCAGCCATGGAAGAGGACGAGTGAAGGAAGAAAGACCAACAGTTATGAGTTTATCTTCAAAGAGGTGGGAGTTGCACAGTCACACAAACCTGGAAAAAGTTCCACTTCCTGTGTAACGGTTACACACTGAATGCAAAGAAACATTAAGTAGCTATGAGATTAAATGAATGAAAGATACTTAATTAATCTCAGAGGGAAATTCCAAATGTATAATTTTTGATAACAGTATAAATATGATGTATTTTGATTGTTTGATTACAATTTATTATACAATGTTATTTAGCTGTCATCATGAAGCAGCCTTCATGTACAGTCAGATTCAAATGTATTTGGACACTGACAGAAGTTTAGTTATTTTAGCTGTTTACCAAACCTATGTATAAAGTTATATAATATATAAAGTTATATAATGTAAATGCTCTAATGAGCATTTACATCCACATTAGAGGGAAGGCTTAGGATAAACAAGTCTTTGATATGTAGCTGCCTCTTTTTTAAGGGATCAAAGGTAATTGGACAATTCACTCAAATGCTTTTTCAGGGGCTTCATGGGAGATTCCTTTGTTAATCCATCAACAATCAAGCAGAAAAAAAGGTCTTGAGTTTATTCCAGGTGTGGCATATGCATTTGGAAGCAGTTGCTGGGGACACACAACATGTGGTCAAAAGACCTCTCAATGGAAGTGAAGCAGATCATCTTTTGTCTTGAAAAAAAAAATCACAGAGATTGTAGAAATATTAGGAGTGGCCAAATCAACAGTTTGGTACATTCTTAGGAAATAAAAGAGTGCAATGGCGAGCTGGGAACTCAAAAAGGCCTGGACATCCATGGAATACAACGTTGGTGAAGAAGTGCAATATCCTTTCCATAGTGAAGAAAAATGCCTTCACAACATCCCCCCAAGTGAGGAACACTCTTCAGGAAGTAGGTGTAGCCATATCTACCATAAAGAGAAAACTTCATTAGAGCAAATATTTGTCTGAAAAGTGCTATAATGATAAAGCTTTGAAATACAGAGGGTTTACCACAAGGTGCGTGCCATTGATCAGCCTCAAGAATAGGAAGGCCATATTAGACTTTATCAAACTCTATCAAAGAAAAAAAGAGAATCTAAAGAAGTCAGTTTAGTTCTGGAAGAGCATTCTTTGGACAGATGACGCTAATGTCAACCTGTACCAGAATAATTGGAAGAAGAAAGTTTGGAGGAGGGTTGGAACAGTTCATGCTCCAAAGCAAGCTGCACCTTCTGTAAAACATGGTGGAGATAGTCAGATGGTATGGGCATGCATGGCGTCCAGTCGCACTGGTGTTTACTGATGATGTGACAGAACCAGGGGATATACTTTCATCCAGCCTTGTTATGAAGAAGTGGAATAGTCATGTCTATCATCAGATCCCAACCTGAAAGAACTGCATTTCTCTTACTTAAGACAAAACTTAAGACAGAAAGACCTAGAGAGAAGCAATAACTGAGCACAGCTGCAGTGAAGGCCTGGCAAAGCATCACAAAGAGAGAAACCCAGCATTAAGTGATGTACATGGGTTCCAGACTTCATGCAGTAATTGGCTGCAAAGGATTCTCAACAAAGTATTAATGATATTTTACTTATGGTGATTTTCATTTGTCCAGTTACCTTTGAGCCCGTGAAATGAGACTTTGTATAAGAGTTGTTTGCTAATCCTAAATGTTTTATAGAATATTTTTGTTCAACCCCTTCAATTAAACCTGATCAAGTCTGCATTTTAGTTGTTTTCATTCAAAATTCAATGTGTTGGCATACAACGCCCAAATCATAAAAACAGTGTTACTGTCCAAATGTGTCTGGATTTGACTGCATGCGCTCCAAAAGGAAAAGTGGTAAAAGCTCAATATTTTACCTGAAGACAGAAAACCAAAAAAAGCCAGGATTCCTGAATGTTTAGGTTGTAAATTTTTTTGATAAGTTTTTCTGTCTTATAGGAATATTGGCGCCGGACTGATGGCATGCCTGCCACCCGAGAGCACCTTCTGATGGTTCTAGCTGATCTGGACGATATCCTGATTCGAGCTAGCTACTTTACTGAAATGCTCTCCTCCAGCATCTTTGACGTCAACATGGAGATCGCTGTGCCTAACTACACTGGTTTGGCACAGGCCGTTGAGGTGGAGCAGTGTCGCTGCCCACCGGGGTACCAGGGACTCTCCTGCCAGGTTATTATTCATTCCTTTTGTTTTACTTTGAACCTTTCAGAGTTGTTGAAGTGATTGGAAGCAACACAGACATGCTTTCTTGCTCCAGAAGAAAACTGTTGAACTAAAAGAGACACCATGGATCCATTTTTAAATTCAACACAGCATTGATGATCTTGTATAACTTTACCTAAAGTACTCATTGCTTTTAGGATTGTGCGTCTGGATACACTCGTACAGTTGGAGGATTATATCTGGGACACTGTGAACTCTGTGAGTGCAACGGCCACTCTGACTCCTGCCACCCTGAGACCGGGATCTGCACGGTATGAAGCGTGAGATGAGTGTGTGACTGATATTAGCCTCTAAATGAGATGAGATGCACAGATGGGTAAACATGTGCATCTCCTTGCAGAGCTGCCTGCATAACACACAGGGTGAGCTCTGCGAGCAGTGTGCTCCTGGCTTCTTCGGCGATCCAACTGTTGGCACTCCAGAGGACTGCCAGCCATGCGCCTGCCCTCACACTGACCCAGACAACCAGTAAGTACTGGCACACATACCGAGAGCTCACATTCCATCTCCATTTATAGCTTTGGACAACTCTGTATCCTGCTCTGCTGTTTACAGAAAAGCTCCGATCTTCTAATTTCTGGAGTTTAGATTCCTTTTTTTTCTTATTTTATGTTCCCACTTACTTCACTTTAAAAATTATGGTAAGGACTGTTTAGGAGGTCCAGTCATATATTATGTTATATTCTGTATTTATTTTATTAAAATATTTAACTGAGTATCATTTAATTTCATATTAGATTTTTATATTGTAATATTATTTCATTATACGTTTTCCTTGAACTACTTTTTATTGAAGTACTTTTGATTTAAATTGATTTAATATCAGTTCATAAATTCCAAAAACATTAAATTAATTTGCTGTAAAATAATTGAAAATAAAGCTTTTTTTTTTAGTAATTTATCAACTTCATGTCTTTTCATGTGTTATGTAAAAGGTTCTCCCCGACCTGCGAGAGCCTTGGAAACGGGGGCTACCAGTGTACTGCTTGTCAGCCTGGCTACACCGGCCAGTACTGTGAACGGTAATGCAGTTCATTCTCCTGATGTGATTCATAGTGGTTTCCAAAAAAGAATGCTGCATTTTCAAAACAGAATTCATAAAACTACATCTCTTTGCACCAGCATGAAATTCACTGAAAGTTAAAGTTTTTTGTGTGCGTCTTTGCCTCCGTTAGTTGTGCTCCTGGATATGTTGGCAACCCACAGGCGAGAGTGAAGTGTCGTCCCAGTGATGGTATGATTACATGGAAATATGAAACTACAACATCCAGATTTTCCCCAGAAGAAATTCAGATACTTTACTTGAAACTCACTCTGTCACACACATTTCTGCTGAATTTATAAAGACAGGAAGCATTTCACAGCTTTCCATAAATTGACTTCACACTGATATGTTTTCTGACATTTACAGAGTAAATGTTTGGTTGATTTTGTTGTAACTATTGCATTTAGCGGCTGCAGCTTCCCTGGTGGTGAAAGTTTATCCAGAGAGGTTTGTGACGTCAGAGGGCAGCGCAGTCACTCTGCGCTGTCAAGTGTCCGGATCTCCTCCACACTACTTCTACTGGTCCAGAGATGACGGGCGGCCCATATCCGCCAGAGCTGACAAACGCAACGAAGGTGCTGAAACTTGTTCTGTCAAATCTCTCTTTTAATTTGAGTTTCTTTTTATCTGAATCCTCAAAATGCTCACAACTCTTCTGTGCGTGCAGGAGCAGAACTGTACTTCTCCAGTGTCCAGCCGAGCGATGCCGGCGTTTACATCTGCACTTGCCAAGACCAGCGCAGCACCAACCGGAGCCATGCCGAAATTGTTGTCAGAGGTGTGTGTGGGACTCTTTGTTTTTACATTTGCAGGGAGTTTTATCCCTTCTGCAGGATTCCCAGTACTTAGGGTCAGAGCCTATGGACTTGAATTGGACTTGCAAAAAATTACTTGTGCAACTTGTGGGGTTCATCATCTTGGACTGCAGTGAGGTGCTTTCTTGGAGGAGGGTGTCTAAAAGGGAGTTTGATTCCTGAAATGTGTGGTCGCACTTATTTTCTGAGAAATCTGAGCTTTTATTCATGTAATATCTGCAGATATACTCAGGTTATTTAAACTTTTAAACAGTTTGCTGTAACTGTCCCTGGATTTTATCAGGTGGTCCTTCTAAACCCATTGAGGTCACAGTCGAGGAGCCTAAATCTCAGACTGTCAGGGTCGGGTCTACTGTCAGCTTCATCTGCACTGCAAAAAGCAAGGTAATGCCGGTCTTCGACTGTTGTTTGACTTGGACTCAGAGATCACGTTTGTGTCTGACTTTAACAAGTGTGAATTACTTGTATTTACTCCATCAGACTCCATCCCTCTTTTCATTTGTGTTTGTCTGCTCATCCTTTCACAGTCACCAGCCTACACCCTGGTATGGACCCGAATTGGTAATGGGAAACTTCCCAACCGGGCCATGGACTTCAACGGCATCCTGACAATCCAGAACGTCCAGCCCGAGGATGCAGGCGTCTACGTTTGCACAGGCTCCAACATGTTCGCCATGGACGAGGGCAAAGCCATCCTCTACGTGCCAGGTTTGTGATCCTCGGCACAGCATCCCACTACCCATCACCCCCTGCTACCATCCCAGCTCTGGCCCCTGTAGTTCCCCCCTCCCCACCTCTTCTGCAGCTTGTAATGGTGCATGCTTGTCTGTTTGACTGCATTTCTCATTGTGTGATGTAAACACTCAGCTTTGGGTTAACAGCATAATAAGCTTGCAAGTCTAACTCCAAATGCTTGTGTCCTCTGATCTCAGCGCAAATCATCCACACTGCTTTTTATTGTGTTTTTTTTATCTTAACTTGCTGCCTTTTATGTCTCTCATTCTTGGACTTTTCTGGAGTTTATATGAAGAAATACAGCTTGTGGGTTTGGTGATAACTAAAACTGTAAACCGCAAAATTTCCAGACAACATATGGGGTACAATAAACAATTTCATATTTGACTAATGAACACTCCAAATCAACACTGTCTTTGCCTTGTGATTTGTAAATAAAGCTTTCAGCCAACGCCCTACTGAAGCTACCGCAGGTTTTTTTTTTATTCACCTGGGTTGAATTAATCGGTGGTGGTTCGATCGCTTCTCGATCTCTGACGGATCTCTGCGCTGGTGTTTTTACTAGCAGGGTGCTGAATTCTGGTGTAGGCCTTTTAACTTTGGGCTCCTGGGCTCCTACTGCCTGAGCTGTGGGGTATGATGAGAAGGGGGGGCGGTGGGGGTGCAGATGGGTGCTGCGTGACACTGCGACTGACATTCAAAGAGGACTTCGGCATATCTGCATTAAAGTGTGAAAAGGAGGAAACCCCAACACCTCAACTTATTTTTTCATTTATGTGAGTCGCTCTGCTAGTTATACAGTATTCCTTCTAGAAATAACTGCTTGTTGTTACCCTCCTCATCATCCTGATGCTGAATGTTGATAAATAAAATGGTGCTATTAGCCAATTAGATGGTTAAACTGCTGTAATATCATTTCTCCATTCCTGTGTCAGAAAGAATGAGCTCTGTTTGTTTTTGAATATTAATTTTTAAACATAAATGGTAAAATTTTTGGGATCTGACTTGAAATGCTTGAAAAAAAGGGGAAAATATCAGAATTCTGTTGATAATCGGCTAGAGTTGTATGATTTCTTTAAATTCTTTAATGGACTGAAATTACATGTATCAAATGTTTTAATTTCCTTGTATTTTAGTTTAAATGAATTGGCCATGCCATGTGAATGCAGTTACCTTGCATGATGTATGTTTACATTAAGAGCTTTTTTTTATTATAAGAAACCATTTCTATATATCAGTGAAAACAATCACAGGTCACATCTTAAAACTTTTTTTGTTTACCTTCACCAAATTTTATTTTTTCATTCATATTGATTCAAATGCTGTGTAATTGCAAATGTATTTTTTATATATGCGTATTTCTGTTTAAACAACACTAAAACTGATGCTATGTACCCGTCACATTGTAATGTATTTATCTGAACTGTGAAAATATTTTGTGGAAAGAAAGGAAAAAAAAAAGAGAGAAAATTTGATTAAAATAATAATAGTCCAAAGTGATTTGCCAATTACTGGGTGAAGCTCAATTAGCCGATCAGTTCAACATAACCACAAGCTGTATGTCTGCCTTTTAACAGCTGAAATGAAAGAAATGTTGAAAACAGCTTTTCGCTACTAACCTGCATGTCTCACATTAAGTTACTATGTATGCAGTGTCTCCATGTTTCCTTGTGTTGCTGTGTAGTTCTCACAGTTAGTATATGTGTGTGTTTGTGCATCTTGATGAGTTCAAAACACTGTGAAGTCTTATTTTTGTCTGTTACAAATGTTTCAAACTTGGTTAGCGATGGGTTTGAAATTATTAGAAAGTAGGGATGCACTGATACCAAATGTACTTGTACCAATATGAGTAGTAAGAAATCCCAGAAGCGAGAGATGAGTGGTTAATTGTGTAATATATCATCCTGTGGCCATCCTGTAAATTTAAGGCTTGAAAACTGTAAGAATCCTCATAAATAAGGAGGATAAGGTCCCCACGGGCCCAAAATAAGCTTGTCTAGCCGAGATAATGCCAAATTCAGATTTTTAATGTGTATGTAATAATTTTGTTGTTTATGCGTTATTTCCACAGATTAATCTCTTTTTATTAGTGCGTTCAGTTTGACAGGCCTGTTTTTTTTGTTTTGTTTTTTTTAACATTCGTATCAGGTTCTGTAGTATTGGAACCCTTTTATGAATACCGAGTACGATTACATGGACATAGTATCGGACCGATACCTGATACTGGTGTTGGTGCATCCCTAGTATAAAGTAACCTACAATCACAAATAAAAAGTTGGAATAATTTGAAAGGTGAAAAAAGGCTTTTAGTTAATTTTAGACAGAATGAACCTAAGATATTTCATGTGTTGCCTCTTCAGCTTCATTTCATTTAATGTATATCCATTTATGCATTTCAGGCTCCAACAAACTCAATTAAAAACTATCTTAACTTGGAGTAAAAACCTTTACAACTCCATCATCAGGTTGCTATTACTTCTCACAACACAACATTGACTAAAAGTTTCTGATATCAACTGATCTTTCAGGTGTTTTTTTTGTTTTATCATTCTTGCAAATGTTTTTAAGGCAGGGATCCTCACTTCTGCTTCTCGAAGGCTGGTATCCTGCAGGTTTTAGAAGCTTGATATCACACTCTCCATACGTCTGCTAATTACCCACTGATTTGAGTCAGGTGTGTTGCAGCGTAGAACTTCTAAAATCTGCAGGACACCGGCCTTCAAGGACAAGGATTGAGGATTCCTGTTTTAAGTTGTGCAGCAGGACTGTCACATTTTTTTAAATATGAAATTTCTTTACACGTTCTGTATCTATCAGAGCTGCAGGTGAGTAGTGCAGCTACCTGACTCTCTTCTTCCTCAGCCATGCCCTTTTTTTGTTTTTTTTTTCTTGTTTTTTTTGTCCGTCCAGCATCATACTGTAGCAAGCAGAATGGTGTTCTGTCTGCCATGTTGTGCCGAGCAGATTTGCTTTGCCAAGGGGACATTTATAAATATAAGGCTCCTCTTAATAATGGTTGTTTTATTTTATTTTTAATTCTTGGTTACAAATGGTCTTTACATAATATTGCCAGAACTGACAGAGGAAAACAAAGAAAGATAATGAGTGAATAAATTTAAAAAAAGTGAGAAGGAGAGCAGAAACAAAAGAGACACACTAAGCAGTCAACCGCTACGCCTGTCCAGTAACATAACAAAGAACATCCCCTGGTCTCCGCTGGAAGGCAGAGCTGACAATCCTCAGGAGCACCCAAAAGAGAAATAACAGGTTGGAGTCAACCTCAGTTGCAACAATAACCATGGCACAAAATGTTGCACACACTCATGTACATGTCCACGCGTACATATAGAAAACTAGAGGCAGATAACTAAACAGTAGTTATTAGTTTATACGGTGTATATAACCACCAGAGAACACAGTGACTATGTCGCCATGCAAAATATGAGATGGGTGCAATAGTGCATGCCCTTCCAACGTGTGCAGAATGTGGTTTTGCTTTGTATTGTTGAAGCATGCCTTGGACGTCCCCTAAAAACATGTGCTAGCTAAAAGTATTGTGTATTTTCTCTGCACAAATGCTGCTATCACAGAAGTGTAAATGAGTTTCGCCAGAGGTGCTGATATGGCCCCATACCATCACAGAGCCTGGCCTATTGACTTGTCGCTGAAAATAATCTGGATGGTAATTTTTATCTTGGGTCCATAGCAGAAATATACTGAATATTTTTTTTCACGATCTTCTGATGGTCCATCTTGAATGCCCCCGAGCCAAGAGAACGTGACCTTGTCCATGTACTTCTTTATTGTGAAATTTTTATAGTTTTAATACCAGCTATGGATGAATGACAGTTCCTGATGTAGTGTTGTCTGATGTCAACATAATTTTATTTACTAAGAAAAGAACAAACAAAACATGAAATATCTTGGTTGAAGCTGATTTTCCTTCCAGTTAAGAGAGTCTTTCCTCTGTACTGTGGCAAGCTGCTTTGTGCCTGCTGAGAATGGGGGATTGACTCGTAGAGAAGAGTCAATGCAATCTGTTGGTTTGCGTCACCAATGTTTTTCTTTTTCTTTCAGTGAATTGGCTTATATGAACACAATTTTTATAAACTACATTAATGTGTATCATGTAACAGATTTGATTTAATTGGACTTTAATTGCACTTGATCTGTAAAAGTGCCTAGAGTTGAATTCAAATTAAACTCAAACTGAATTTGATTAATACTGTCTGAAATTACATAAAAGCCTAAATAAATCATTATTCCATAAATTTTTTCCAAGTTTTTTATCTTATTTGTGTTGAAAACCAACACAATTTATTATTTCCTCAAAGGTAAGTATAAATTGAACGCATGAAAATATGAATTCAATGGCACCAAGATGATTAAGTGAGGAATTTCTATAGATATAGAAAAAATAAAGTCAAATTGGTGCTAGATGAATTCAGGTTCATTAGTTTTAGCATGTTTCATGGTGTGTACTGGACAAAAACTACAGCGTGCAGAGAAGGATCTACTGTAAGTGTCTCTGGGGGAGATGGGCGGTGCAGTAAACTGCTGTTACTTTGGAGATCTGACCTGTCAGTTTACCTGTCCCCCTCCATCCCCGCCTCTCTCCCTCCTCCATCTCCAGAGGCCTCACAGACTCAGATGTTTTACACAGCCTATGAAATGTTTGAAGGACACAGAAAGCGTAAGTCCGCATGGTTTCCTCTCTGCCGGGCTCCCTGGTTGGACCCGCCGCTCCCTCTCTCTCATGCATGTGCTCATCTTCCTGTCTGGATACGCTATTGGCCTGCTCATGCTCATGTACAATAAACCAAGCAACAACTCTGTAAGCTACTCAACACAAGTCTGGCGTCCACACATGTCATTTAAAAAAAAAAAAGGTGGATTTTTGTCTTCTATTGGCGTGGAAGCCTCTAAGTGTACATGAGCATTACAGGTTCCAATCTGATTCTTCTGGTTCATTGGGGTCCATTACTCCAGGAAAAAGTGCATGTTCAATCTTATCGCACCTCCTCATGAAAGATGTGTCTACTTTCCATCTTTGTCAAGATCAGCTACTGCTACACCATAAAAGAAGGCCTTACTGTAAAATAGGCCGTCATTCCTTACAGACCTGCTAGCATAAACAACCAGCAGTTCAGTTACTCAGCAGAAGTAATTTAACTGTGGTGTGGTGTAGAAGAAATGTTCATGCAAATGGACATTTGTCACTTTCATAAGGAACTCCCCTCACATTCAGAAACGGGACATGTCACTTCAACTTTGTTCTCTTTCTCTTTGCACTGCACTGTCTTTCCAGGAAACATGCCGTAGCATACTGGGAAATAACTGTCCTCTGGGCTTCAAACATCATAACTGTGCTTAATACATCCCATCACAACCTCATCACATCACAAATCACGACCTCATCACATTATACTTGTGTGTGTAGAAGACTGCTGTCCAATTTAGGTTCTTGTGTGCAGAACCTCCCTCAGAAAAATGTTTGTGTGTATATATATATATAAACAATGAAAAGATATCAATTATCTCAACTTGAAATTCAACATTTTGCAAAATGAACCATTACCGCTTCTCAGAAGATGAATCTCCCAATCACCCAAGCATTCATTCGTGTAACCATGAGTGGAATTTCTAAACATCCCCTTTCAACAAAATTTGGTCTGTGCAATCATCTACCTTACAGAACAAATTACAACTGTTGAATT
>JAPMNP010722926.1:0-12417 GCA_029874935.1 Atherina boyeri | reverse complement strand
GATGCACAGTCAGTGTCTCAGGCAAACCTCTTCACCCCAGAAAGTCTTTCCTTATGACTGGCTGCTGGCTCTGCCACTCATATCCTGGCTCACTAATTGGTCAGATGGACTGAGGTTGTTGCTGTGTCTGCATTGCAGAGTTGCCTTTCAGTCCTGCTCCCAGCAGCAGCAGGAAGAGGGAGGAAAAGGGATGGAGGGGGGAAGATAGACAGAAAGGAAGCTGAATGGGGAACAGAGAGGATGAAAACAGAGACCTAAAGACTGCCTTCCCTGTGCAAATTGAGTGGGATGCTTTGTCACTCTTGGATAAGATTAACAAGACTGCCAGCCATCTCTTTGTATCTATATTACCGGTTTGTTTGGTTGCCAACTAGGAATTGAAATTGTGGATTCTGAACATTCTAAAAGTATCTAAAACTCAATGTGAGTCAACAGACAAAAACTGACGTTGCCCAGACTCCTTGCAGCACACACACACCCCTTGCATACATGTATTTGTACAGGTGGGTGTTAAATATTCTATAGAAAGCATGACTTGTGTGCCAAATGCCTCTAACTTGTCTCATGGCGATATGGGACCATAACTCACGTCTGTGGAGAGCAGAGTGCAAGACTGAAATGTCAGCACTGTTCCTGCCAACTGCATGCTCTCTGTAATGACGGCATCTCAGCTGTCCGTCACTCCATCCGCTCCCTCTCTCCACTCCCTGTTCTCTTTAATGACCAATAATTCCTCAAGGACATCAGGTGGGATTGCACCACAACAACGGGCTTACATGGAAATCTCAGCTGGAAAAAAGAAAGAACGGCAGAAGAAAAGGAAAAAGGAGAGGTGCAACATCCTGTGTGAGCAGCTCATCTGTCACTGTCACAGTAGAGTTATTCTCCATACACACACACACACACACACACACACACACACTCACACAAATAGGCCTGCTTGTAGAACGCAGTAGGGTTTTGCAAAGCAAAATTTCTCCATAAGCTCACACTAGGTCAAGGTCCCACAGACGGGATACAGTGCAGGGTGACAGTTACAGTGGCTGTGATTGAAACCTCTGGCTTAACTTGCAGCCAATAGGGGTAATGGAAATGTTCCCTGCAGGCAAATGGAACTATATATTCAGCCCATCAAAATGCCCCGTGCCATGAAGTGGTCAGCATTTAGATCAACACAGCATGGTTTTAGTGTGTTATAGAGGAGACCAAAGTCATAAATTAGATGAGGAAAAAAAAAGCAACTGAGACTTGATGATATTAGAAATAATGAGAATTTGTCCCAACTTAACGAGACAGTTTGTTTCTCACTCTCAGTCTATTAGATGACAGATGAATGCTGGTTTGAACTGACCCTGTAGTGAGCAGCAATATATGGTTTATATGTACATAGTAAACTTTCATTTAGATAATATGATCATGTAAAACAGTAGCTCCAAAAAATATAGGCAGGCATTAGCTTGCAAACACAAAACTAAACATTTATCATGTCATTAATGTATGAAAATCTGTTTTCGTATAAGTTTTGTACCAACGGGCTCCAAGATGAATATCCCCAAGTCGCAAAGTGTGTCTTTTTTTACATCTGAGTGCCAAATCCAACTGATGAATGACTTATTGATGCCTGATTACCGAAAAAAAAAACAAGATCACATTTTAAAGTGCCATGATGAAGTCCATTTCAGTGAGCAGTGCACCTTTCTCATATACTGTGGTGTTAAAGAACTCTCTAATTGCAGTAAACTTGTGATATGTATGCCTTTGACCTTACATGCTGAATGTCTAACTTTTTCATTAAGAATTGGGCTTGTACTGTTGAAATAATTTGATCAACTCCCTTCAGCTATCTGGATGCTTCAGATAATGATGTTCTGTCTATAAACTACTTTGGTACTTCATGCCATTTACTGTAAATATGTAAGAATGAATATAGAATTTTGTCATGCCCTCTTGGGTCACAGTGTTAATGTATTCTCCTATGCCATCATACTGTGTTTACTCCAGAATAGCTTACATGTCTGAATAATGATTCCTAAGTAATTCATAAGCAAACCTTCAAATGGACTGAAATGCGTTGAGGGAACACTGTGTAAGTCATTTTGTGTCCCTAATTATGGAAGTTCTGTCTTGGCCTACATGTACAGATAGTCTGTCCTTCATTGCCAACCAACTGCCACACAGAGGGATCTTGAAATGAATGAATGTACTCATCTTTTCTTCTTTTTTTGGGGGGGGGGTTGTTTCAGCTCATCCTCCTGTGCAGTAATAATGAAAAGCACAAGAATGTGTCTTTGTTTTGTTTATTTCTTTCGAAGGAGCTGTTCTGTATCAATTGTGAATAGTGTAAATAATCATCTTGAATGTATTGTGTATTAGTTTGGTTTCAGGGGGATCGACCGTGCTCTTCTAAGACAGGACTGTGTTTGAAGTGTGAGGCTACTTTTCGGTGACGATGCTGTGAATAAACTGTATGTACAGTACTTACGTGACTATGGCTGAACTCAGAGTTTAGCTATTTCCTTCCTGTTGTTAGAGTAGAGCTGCAGGCCTGACCACAGTCAGAGCTGAGCCTTCTCATTTGACTGACGCCTGTCACGTTTTTGCAGTTGCTAAGCTACTGCTGATGTAATAATCAGTACTGCTATTAAATGGCATTGTATAATTGACTGCTAATGTTGTCGAGTGTGCTTCTGGATGCACTCATTGAAATAAATGAATATCATTATAGGCCCCCGCATATAAACACAAATACACACCCTCACAAGTGAGGCTTAATTGCCTAACAGCCATCTTGAGAGTTGTGTATATCATTATTGCAGTTCATTTTCTTTAAATGAGATGTATTTGTCATCAGATTGGCAGATTGAACCATCTAAACAGGCTCATTCTGAGCAGGGCGGAGGCAGGAAACATTTTAAGCATCCACTTT
Source organism: Atherina boyeri (assembly GCA_029874935.1). Classification (NCBI taxonomy): domain Eukaryota; kingdom Metazoa; phylum Chordata; class Actinopteri; order Atheriniformes; family Atherinidae; genus Atherina; species Atherina boyeri. The sequence goes on along the minus strand of JAPMNP010722926.1, from coordinate 9,491 downwards.
CCTCACCACAAGAGGGAGCTGGACACTGAGTGTCACTGAGGGAGAGAAAAGCCCAGGCTCCCCTGGGTGCTTTTGCACAAAGTGGACATCCTCTGTCTCCTCTGCCCAACACAGACTGTTGTTGTGTTGAGAGGTGTGGCAGCGAGCTGAGAATAGCTCTTGTTTTCTGCTTTGATATTAAGCTTTGAATGTTACACAGTGAGTGGTAAGGTCAACAGATGGAGGGAGTTAGATAACAGGTATTTACACATCAAAACACACACACACACACACACACACACACTCATGTTCGTGCACTATCACTTGATGATTTAGTCCAAGCAAGATCCAACTGATAACAAGTAAATACTTACACTCTGTGTTCAATTATTAAGCAAATTAAATTAATCTGGATTCATTTTAGTTGCAAAACAAAGGCAATGCTCTTGCTTAATCCAAATGTTATTAAACCTCAGCAAATGGAAATGGTCTAGTTTTTCTGGGAAACATGGATGAGTGCACAATAATTAAGCAACAGCTTTACCAAAAATACTTTTTAAAGATGGTGTGTCATTAAGGAGTAAGTCAAAATAATGGTTAAATAATCATATTGTGTAACTAATCCCTCACACGCCACCAAAATTTCAGTTTATAATTACTGCAAGAGCCCTCCATCCATCCATGGATTCTGTTTGCAACAGCATTTATTTAATTGTTTAACTAATAAACAAATGTGCCAATTAAACTCATAAAAATAGCAGTGAAATAAATCTTTATATGAATTAAATGAATATAAAAATGTGGATCAGTTTTTTCATAGTTCAGAATGTTTCTATGTAAAAAAATGCTTCTTTTTTAGGTCGGCAGAGGGAGAGCAATGCCCAGGACTGTCCATAGGTAGGAGCACCGGGTGATAAAATGGGGAAAAAACGTGGTAAAAAAATATTTAAAAAAAAAAAAAAAAATGCTTATTTTATTTTAAAGGAACAAACTTATCCCATCTCTCTTTATTGAAAAAGTTTTAGTGGTCTTTTTTACAACAATATTTCTTTCGCACTTTCACTTCCCTCTACATTCACACATACAGCTGCACTTAGCAGGATGAAAAAAAGACGATGGACTAGATGTGACTGACTTGTATATTACGCTATTCAAAACTAAAATGTTTTGTAAAGATGAATGTTACATTTCTTTATCAGCTTTTTATCACTTTTACACATTATTGCATTTTAATAAGTAAATGAAATTGTATTTACTGTATATAGCACCTATCAAGCTAAAAATCACAAAGTACTTCACAAAGAGATACAAGAAACAAGAAAAAATAAACACTTTTTGTAAAAGTTATGTACAAACATATCAATTAAAAAAGTTAGAGATTTTTGTTCTCTCACTGATTTAAGAATAAATCTGTTTCAATAAGAAATAATAGCTGATGGAATCAAAACAGCAGTTTGTAGAAGCGATCCACTCAGACACAAGTAAATAGATGTGAGATTGTAAATATGCACACTCCCAGTTTTGTGGCACTTCATTAAAGAAGTTAACAAGAAAAGCAATGTGGATCGGTGTATAGCAGACGATAAACACGATCATATTTGCCGTTACTATGCCAACAATGCTTTTCCTTTCCCCTGATTTATCATGGCTCTTTAACATGATATGGATAATCTGGCTGGAGCAGAAAACGATGATCAGCAATGGGATGAAGAATCCTAGAAACAACAGGAGCACCATGAATTGTGCATGCAGAGGGTGATCTTTACGTCTTTCGTAACATGTCCAGAGGTTTTCAGGTAAGTTTTCCTTACGGAATAGAACACCCACTGTCACCAGAAGTAGCCAGATGACCAAGCAAACAGCAACAGCTGTCTCTTTCTTCCTCCTCCATGATCTGGCCTGCAGTGGGAACCTTATGGCCAAGTAGCGCTGAACACCGATGGCTGTTGTGGTCAGGATGCTGGCATACATGTTGATAAAGTGAATGTAAATGAGGAAAGTACATAAAAGGGTTTTAGGCAAACAGAAGAAGGCATCATAAATTCTGAATGGAAGGAAGAGGATGAGAGCAAAATCAGCTACAGCCAAATTCAGCATGTAGATGTGGGTGTCTGTCCAGGAGTTCCTTTTGGCAATGAATGCGCGCAGAGCAGCGACATTGACGAGGAAACCAAGAAGAAACACCGGTGTATATCCCACACCCTGAATGGTGTCCACCCTGCAACTAGGGGTGGTGTCATTGATGCACATTCTGCACTTTATCTGTGAGGAGTGTCCTTCTGTAAAAGTAAGAACAATTAGTGTATTGATCTGGCTCCAAATATATGGTCTAATTAGAAGTTATTGTTTAAGATGTTTTCAATTTTTCAAGTTTAATTTGAAAAGAATATTTGTAAGCAAATATTGAAACTTCAACTCACTGGCCACTTCATTAAGTACACCTGTTTAATTGTTCATACAAATGGCTATCAGCCAATCACACGGCAGAACTTTAGTCTGCTTTAGCATTTGCAGAGAAAATCCAGTGAGCTGCAGTTGTCTGGACCATAATATTTATGTCAGAGGTCAGCGGAGAATGGACAGACTGGTCAAAGATGATAGAAAGGCAACAGTCACTCAAATATCCAGAATACCATCTCTAATTGTGACGTTAAACTTTAAAGCAGATGTGCTACAGCAGCAGAAGACAGCACCAGCTGCCACTCTTGTTAGTTAAGAACAGGAAAGTGAGGCTACAATTCACACAGACTCATAAAAATTCCACAATAGAAAATTAGAATAGAAAAGAAACATTGCCTTATCTGATGAGTCTCTATAACATTTGCAACATTCAGATGGTAAGGTCAGAATTTAGTGGAGACAACAAGAAAACATGGATCCATCCTGCCTTGGATCAACGATTCAGGCTAGTGCTAGGGGTGTAAAGGTGTGGGGGATATTTTTCTGCACGTTTTGGGCCTCTTAGTAGCCTACCTGAGTATTGTTGCTGGCTATTTCCATTCCTTAATGACAGCAGTGTACCATATTCTGATGGTGACTTCCAACAGGATAATGTACAATATCGCAAAGTTCAAATAATCTTAAACTAATTTCTTGAGCACAACAATGAGTTCACTGTACTTCAATGGCCTCCACAGTCACCAGATCTCAATCCAATAGACCACCTTGATGTGGTTGAAAAGGAGATTCTCATGACGGATGAGCAGCGGACAAATCTGCAACAACTGTGTGATGTTATCATGTCAATACGGACCAAAGTCTACGAGGAATGTTTCACAAAGATTAAGATAGTTTTGAAGCCAAATAGGGGTCCAACCCAGTACTAGTAAGGTGTACCTGATAAAGTGGCCTGTGAGTGTTTGTTGGCTTGCTAGAATGACTCAGAAATGAGACAAAATTCACAGTCACAATCATGTTTCACTTCTGCCATTTTGCATTTTAGCAGAAACACTACACATGGACCTTAGTTTCTCCTTCTTTAGATGAAATTATGTTTAGAGTCAGGAGACATCAGCCAGTACTAACTTCATTAAAATGCACAAATTGGAGCAAAATTGCTAGCACTCAATTTCATAGAAATAGAGGACAAAACAGAGAGTTTTTTTTTTTTTTATTAATCGTTACCTCATTCTGCATTCCTCATCAGATTTTATGAAAAATTTAGGATTACATAATGATCACATTATGGACCCTTAATAATACAATGATTTAAGAATGAATCAGAGATTAATGTAAATAAATCACTGATAAAGATTAACTCATCAAACACTGTGAAATAGCTAGTGACTAATTGGCTATTCTTAATGATTAGTTAAAGTTGAAATTCTCCGAAAAATGTATTATTAAGAAGCATAAAGGTAATGATGAAGTAATAATTGAGTACTGTTTATGTAACATTACTATGGACAAAATTTGCAGACAGAAAAATTAGGACCAGTTTCCCGTTTCTAATAAAAAGTTTCCCACTTAAAAGCATAACTTACCAGATGAGTTGCATTCTTGTTCATGAACTTTGGTGAAGTGATTTTACGAGCAGCTGCATCAGCATTAAAAAAAGCAGTTGAGTACATTTCAGTGGCTTTTGCATCATTTCCTGTCTCTATAGGTCTCCGTGCTTTTCTTTTTGTCTGCATCGGGCCTAAACCAAGGCAGAACTGCAGTGGCTTAAAAAGTACACGACAACACCTGTTCTGCTTTTGGTCACACACAGACACTTCTATTGTGACAAATATGACATGACTGTAAGAAAACATAAAGTTACACTGATGCAGATACTTTTGAATGCAGTCTGTGGCTATGCAACACTTATTGGCAGAAAAAAAAAAAGTTTTTTGCATAAACTAACCTTATTATATTTTAGTTTCCTATTTGAATTCTCTTTCTTGGCAAGGTTTATTTTAACTTTTAATAAAAAGGGATATAAAAAAATATATCACTGCAGCAACTCAGCACATTTAGATAAGTAGACATGATCTAAGCAACTTGGTGAAGTTCAAACCGAGCATCGGAATGGGGAACAAGGGGTGTCACGCAGCTTTGAACATGATGTGGTTTTTGATTCGAGACAGGCTAGTCTGTGTATAGCAGGATCTGTTATCTATTGAGCTTATGTCACGTAACCATATAGGGTTTACAGAGAATTGTCTGGAAGAGACAAACTATCCAGTGAGATGCAGTTGTCTTAACCAAAATGTCTTGTTGATGTCAGAGGAGAATGGGCAGACTGGTTAGAGATGCTGGAGATGAACATGATACAGCAGCAGCAGGGACCACACTTTGGCCTCTTAGTACCAAATTAGCATAGTTTATACGCTACAGCCTGAGTGTTATTGATGACAATGCCCTTCTCTTTAGGACCACAGAGATAATAATAATAATAATAATAATAATAATAACCTTTATTTAACCAGGAAAAGCCCATTGATATTAAAAATCTCTTTTGCAAGGGAGACCTGGCCAAGATGAGCAGCTGAGTTACATCACATCATTACATGCATACAGAGACACACAAAAAACATAAAAATAAAAATAGATAAATAAATGGAAACGGTTTGAAAGCCAATATAGCACTTACAATAAAATCTCAATTAAAAAAAATTGACATGTGAGGGAGTCCAACTCGAAACATCTATTTCTTTTTACTTAAAAAACGCTCAAAGGAATCAATTTACTAAGTTTTAAGTCGTTCTGCAGCAAATTCCATGTTAAGGGTGCACGATAAACAAAGAACTTTTACCCATCTCAGTTCTGAGATTTGGGACAGAAAGCAAGACAACAGCCTGAGAACGCAGAGATACTTTTTTATAGAAGAAGTGAACATAAATAGGATTTAGCCCTATTCTGCTGCTATTTAATATCACAAACCTCAAATCATCTCCAATCTAATAGAGCACCTTTGGGATGTGGTTGAATGGCAGATTTTTATCATGGATGTGCAACTGACAAATTGTGTGGTGCTATCATATCAATATGGACCAAAACATTTTTTTCCAATACCTTATTGAATTCATGCCACAAACAATCAAGGCAGTTCTGAAGGCCAAAAAGGAGTGCAAACCTAGTACTGATGAGTTATACTCAACAAAGTGGCCTGTTAAAGAATTACATTCAGAGGAGGGAGCAGACGTTCAAGACCTGCACCAACAAAGCCTGACACGAGTATGAAGTTATGCAAGAGGTTCTATTCAGACACACATACCAAACAACCCAAACACTCATGAACAGCTGTGCTTTAAAAATAAAAAATGGGCCAGTGTTTTATTTGGTTTTGTTGACTTAAATAGGAGACAGCAAATCTGAACCAGAACAAAGTTGCAGTAATGGCAATTTGCATGCCAGGAAAATATGTCACTCACTCATTATTTCTATTGTCATAAATGATTTTGCTTAAAATCATCACCAGCTAACAGTCTCGGTAAACAATCTCTAAATTGAACACCTGTTTATGTAATTTCAATAAGACAGATAATTGAAACAGCAGTGCAGCCTCTCTCTACCTTGCTTCAGTTAACTAGCTTAACAGTGATGCAGTCAACTGCACTCAGGCAGATGGGGGAAGCCTGGACACAAACCAGCCAGGCTGCCACTCACACAAACCAGACGCTGCACAATGAATGTTCACCTCATTTGCTTCTAATTATAAATAAAGCCACACAGAAGGGCTTGTTTGTGAACATTTAGTTTTTTAGTCACTCAAGATATGTCTTTACACCAATTGCAAGCTTGTTGGTCTTTTGAGGCCTGAGTATCTTGTTTAAGATAGAGGGTGTGTATTCACCTGTGACTAAGCTTCTGTTTCATGACACAAATCCCGGACATTAACCGAACATAATACCAGCGTCAGAATTGATCCACTGAGATGCTTTGTTTGTGACTAACACAGTTAATGAGTTTCGGTAAGTTTGGAGCAGAGGACATAAAGTACAAAACTGATGGTGAAACATTCACTGGCATTGCAACAGCAATCCTGAACTTTAAACAAGATTATGCAAAGGAATGTTTGTCTGTATCACTATCTTTCATCCATCCTTTTATAAAGCACTGTGCTTAATGATGATGAACAAAGAACTGTTGCAGCACACAGTTGTCCGGCTTGCAGCACACAGGCCATCATTTTAACCTGATAAAAGAATTGTTGACAAAAATTAGTAAATAAATAAGTAAAGTGCATCCAATTCTGATTCCTGGCACTATTCCAAATAATGGTTGTCTTGAAATCATAATGTAACGTTTCTATATATTTACAATTTAGTATCATTTTTAGTTAGATTTTGCAGCTAGTATCAGTTGAACAGCATTGATCTCAGCCTTCTGTTTGTCTTCAAAGACTGGAGCTGAAAGTTCATTCAGCGAGGGAACGATTGACCAAAGAAACCAAGAGCGAACAACCGAGGGGTTTTAAAAAAAAAAAAAAAAACAGGGGGTGGTGTCTGAAAATGTAATCTGGAAAACTGTTTTTGGACAGGCTAAATGGAACTAATGAGAATATACGAAACAAAAACAGATGACAGAATAGAAAGGTTTGGAGTATAGAATTGCCCTTTTATTAATTCTATCTATTTTGGGCAGTACAGTTTGGTTTGAGGAAAGTTTTACTGGGCGCTTTCAGGCAAGGAGTAATCCTCTCTGTTAGTCTGGAGCTTATGAACTGAACAAAACTAAAAAAATTTAAAAAGAGGAAAATAAAAAAGACAGAGGGTCACTCATAGGTGAGACTGCCCTCAGTCTTAAAGGTTGCCTGACTCTGCAGATGCAGATAAGTCGGTGAAATACCTGTAATCAATATAGTCTGTTCACTTGATCAGGATTGCAGCACGTTTGATTGAAACCCTCAAACTTAGATTTCTTCAGGAGGGCTGTGAGATGCACAGGAGGCATTAAACTAGATACTGTTTACCAGTCTGTGTTTTGCAGCTATATTGTATTATGATTTTATTAAAAGCTACTTTATGCCTCAAAGATGTTGTTCTCTGAAAGTAAAGGCAAAAATCTAATATTGCACAGGATATGAAGGAGCTCAATATTTTGGATGCAGCCTGTTGTTATCATTAATTTGTTTTAAATCCCTTTAGGGCTATCCTGTTTTCACTGAGATGTTTCCCAGATCTGTGTGGATCTGTTATATCATTGTGGATAAAGTTGTCTGCTAGTTTCAGTCCATCTCATATTTTCCTGTCTGTCGATTTGTAGTTGTCTGCCTTTCCTGCTGCACAGCCATCCCCCTCCATGCCTCCGTGCATTCATTTTATCTGCCTGGTACTGTTTGAAAGTGCCCTTTACACGTCAGTGGTGAGGCAAAGGAGAAGGGGGGGGGGGGCTCCATTGCTCTAACTAGGTCAGCGAGGACACACCCCTCTCTCCCCTCCCGTCTCCCGTCTCCCGTCTCCCGTCTCCCTTCTCTCCCTGTTCCTCTACTCCCTGCTGTGACGCAATGCAGACTTTCTGCACACCTCCCGAGCCTGACAAACATGGCCCAGTCTTCCATTTCAGTGACAGAGTGAACGATATGTCCCCAAATCAGCATCCACCAAACATGTAGCAGCCTAACAAAAACAACTTGCACTTCCACAGATGCCAGTCAAAAGTAGATGAGTCAGCAGCTCCATGTGGATCTGTTAATCAGCAGGCATTTCAGTGATTTGGTCCAGCTTATTGTTGTGATTACATAATGCCTCGGCATTGCATAATGTTTGTGGGGGTCGGCAATCTGGAAAAAGACTCTTAAAACATTTAGAGTTGCAGTCTTTTTTTGAAGCCAACAGAAAGTGTGTGCCTGTATTTACCTTGAAGACGTTCTCCAATAGAAACTCCTTGAGTGTATGCTTAAGTGTGTCTTAAAGAAAGAGAACAAACAATCATCTGCCATTTGAAATCTCCACAATATACTTGTGATTTGACATGTGTCCAAGCAGTTTCATGACGATATGGACTGAAAACCATGACAAAAGGAGCTAAAGTGCAAATTCCAAGTATTACATAAGCACAGCCTGTTATGCCACAATCTCATCACTGGATGTCTCTGTTTCTGCTAGCTTTGCAAGGATGAGTCATCGTGGTTATATATGAACTGACTTACCAAATCTCACCCTTTCCTGATTCTCAACTGTAGTGTTTATATCAGTAAATAACTATATGAGTTGAGATGCTTGCGGCAAGAATTCCCAAAGTTCGGGTGGTGAGTGCTCTGACTGCAGTCAATAGCTGCACAGTGAAGCAGATTGTTTTGTGACTTTAAGTTGATCATTTATGTAGTGAGCTTCACAAATGTTTCATTCTGTCCTGATTATATCATTTGAGGCAGTCGCAGCTCTTGGATTCAAATGATCAACAAAAAGAGGATCTGAAGGAACTGGATGAAAGAAAATGGGAAGATGAAAGTGGAGTGAGATAAGGAGGGTATGGTATGGATTTCCAGCAGCCCCCTGTGGGTGGCACACAACAGATTTAGGTCATCGGGTCAAAGTAAGGTGGTAAGGAGGCAGAAACAAAAATTGTCATGACTGAGAAAGACAAACATGCCCTGGAATACCTTCTCTTTGTTCACTGCGATACCTAGCCTTATTAGCTGGACAAAAATATCCCAGTCTTGTCAGTGCCCATGTGTTGTTACATGTGTGAGCCCATGTGTGTGTGCCACATGCATCAAAGTGCTAATGTGAGCGCATTTACACTCGCTTGGGCGTAACTGGGTCATGCTCACATGGCAAAGCATGCTGAATCACACTGGAGATAAACACAACCTAGTTGCCAAGGAAACCTGCCTTTACGCTTACCACGTCTTTGCATGGCATACATTTGTATTTGCATTAGATCTGTGTGCTAGAGAGCTGACAGGGACACAAGCTGCACAGATTTTACACTCTGAGGCAACCATATTTCAGAGCCCACTGATACATTATTTATGTTTAACCCCTGAGCTGATTCTGTCTTTTGTAAACTTAAAGGGACAGTTCGCCTATTTAAGACATGAAGTTGTATGCAATCCATACCAGCAGTATAGTGCATACACATTG
>JAPMNP010722895.1:0-10715 GCA_029874935.1 Atherina boyeri | reverse complement strand
AAAAACATGATTTTCATCGGAGTGAGTCTTTAAAGACATTACAGCGGAATGCAGAAAAACAATAACAAGTACATTAGAAACAAACTTGAACTTAACATCTCATATTTGTTAGCGTGATGTTATTGTAGGGTGATAAGAGTAATATGAAAAGTACAAGAGATTTGACCCGGTTATTATGTTTCACATAATTCAGCGTCTATCTTTAGCTATCTGGACACTCTGTCAAACACTTCTACTTTAACCCTGAGCATTGTGCTGAGGGCTCATTTTTTCAATAGTCATTTTAATCTTTTTACTCTTATTTGAATATGGAAAAAATTAAAACAATCTGTTGAGTTAACTGTATAAGCAGCCCGTCTACAGTCTCCAGCTAAGCCCACTCCTTTGATCTGTGAAGTAACCTCCGCTCACAAAGTGACATATTGCTAATAGGCAAACGGTGCAAGGGAATAATGGTGAAAAGCAACAAGTAATCTTACCTTTAGAATTTAATTTGAAAACCTCCGTGCAGTTCAGTTCCCACACTTCTTGGGTAATCATGTCTGGCACTGTGCACCAGAAGTCAGTACTCTAATGAGGAAAGAAAGCAAAGAGGTGCGCTTCATGAAAGAAGCCCAAAGATCAATACCAGATACTTAATTTAAAGATGGAGTTTGCCTCAACTACAAATTTCTGGCAGCTGCACTCAAAATAAAAGTAGTACATNGGAAATAGGAGGGGAACATGAGTAATTTAGCAAATTTGTGAAAATCTAGCCTGTGAAAGTTGAACTAATTAGATGACATGTAGTATAATTCAGTTTTTCCTGAAGGCAGCCAAGAATTGAACTAATTAAACTGCATATTGAGGTACATTTAAAGAAGGAAAACCTTGCATTTTTTAAAGAAACATACAAATAAGTCTTTTTTTTATTTGACAAAAAACAAACATGTCATTTAAATTATATATGCTATTTTCAAAGATGAATAATGTGCAGTCAAGTCTGTTCCAAAAAAATGTTTTGTATGAAAAAAAAAACAAAAAAAACACTTGACATAACTTAAGGGATGCTACTGTAGCTTTTCATTGGCTACAAAAATCTAAACATAAAGAAATCTCACATATAAGGTGACTGTGTGATAGTTTGACAAGAAAATGAACTCATTCCAAGGCATCTGGAAGACAAACTGTCTCTTCGGGTTTAAGATGGAGCCATTCCACTAAATGTGAAATAAAATGCCTTACCCAGTATGGTGGATTCTGTGTTTTGACTTCCCGATAGCTGGAAGGGAGCTACACTGAAGAGTGAAAAAGGGGAAGTAGTAAAAATGAAGGACGAGTCAATAGGACAGCATGCAAGAATCTAAGCTAACGTGGAGACTGGAGACCCAACTGACTCATTACACAAATAAAGCTGAGAACAAACATTAATTCAGTATGCAAATGTTTAATCACATGTCTTGGCAAAGCGGTATTCAGTACAAACAGGATTCATTATTCTTTACAAAAGGCATGATAATGCAATGAAAGGACACCGAATATAAATCATTTCAAGCCCTGAAAATAAACCAGAGGATATGTGGCAAGTATATTGAGGGTTATTAAGATTTTGAGACAAAAATTAAACTGCACAAGAATATTTTGCAAATGCGTGACAATGTCTGTCTGCTGTACAACACAAAGTAAACAACAACAAAAAGGACAAATGTTGCAATAACTCAAATAAGAAAAACACATCTGGATCGTAATGAATATTAAATCATGGAGGTTTAGTTAGACCAATTTGAAATTAGTTTTAACAGTTTGTGAAACTATAACTGTAAACAGCAGTAAACAGCAGATGTAAACATCAGATGTTTGCTTAAAAACAGGTTGAGATAGGTGCATTTTAACTAAAATGTAATAAATATTATTTTACTTAAAAGTAAGCAATAGCTCATGCCAAATAACAGAGGTCTGTTTACATGGAGCGCTAATAAAGCAACAACAAAAACAAAACAAAAATCTGTCAATTGTTAAGTAACAATAAAACTGTATTAAAGGATTGCAATATTCCGTTGAAAATATTTAGCAACATTTTATGGAAGTGACTAAGAGGTCTTTTTTGGATGAAAGAGGGAAGCTTCAACTGAAGTGTTTAATCCACATTTATCTGATTTCTGATTGTTTTGCTGTTGAGGTAGGACACATTTTCCAAACACGGTTTTGGAGTTTTATTTTTTGGTTTGTTGTACAGGTAGACCCCTAAGAGATTACTACATCCAGCTCTTATGTGATGGGATAAAAGTGTTTATTCTTTTGTTTTAAATACAAATCCATCCGTAATCTTTTAGTCTAAGGTAAAAAATTAGCAATGCACGGACAAAGAATTTTCTTTCTTCCCCAGAGCCCTGACCAGAAAACAAAAGGACAATTAGGCTCCAAGTTAACAAAAATGACTAAACAAGCAAATTAGCGATCGCTAACATTTGCTGGAAAATGAAGGTTGAATTCTCTTAAGTCATATTTTACAAAGCATATTTCCTCGGTGGGATCATCTTGATCAAATATATTCACTCTCATTCAATCATTCTGTGCATGAGGGGGAAGCCAAATCATCTGTGGTAGTGGTCTGATGTAGTCACTGACTGACCAATACCAGTATGTCCTTTGATGAAGATACCGAGTAGGAGTGATCAGTGCAATATAAAAATATCCCATGGCAATGCATTAAAAAAGCACATAAAAATAAATACGTATGCTCATATAAATTCATAGACGTGTTCATTTACATTTGTCATTGCGGCATCTGTACAGCAACAGAAGGGCTTTAAATAGTGGTGCCTGTAAACTAATGAAGGTTCACACGCGATGTGTCACCTTTCTTGCAGACCCAACATGTTTGACAGTTGGTTGACTTTGCATTGTGCAACTGTAGTAACCTCAGAAGCTGTCATTGAACATCAGTTACAGTTAATTAGAAGCTGATTCATACATCAGAAAGCCAACACGTCTGACATAGTTGCTATTCATTTCTGTTCCAAGGCAATGCTTGAAGTGCCTGTCAGCAAATATAATTCAAGTACTACTGTCAAGTTCAACTATTGTCCAATATCTATTCTGATAAAAGTGAAAACATAAGTAATTCATGCGCTGTGCAATATATAATGCAGCTGTTTTGGCTCTTGTGTTCACACTGAGGTATATGGTGATCAACTCATAACAAAACTGAACTCTAGTTGAACCATCTTTATTTTTAATAAAGCAGTCCATCCATGTGCTAAGATAATGCAAAAATCCCTTTTCATGCCATTTATATGATTGATTTTTCATCATTTCTTTTTTTAAAGGAAATCTGGGAGTGCAATAAGAATAATTCATTCTATGTATTTGATTTATGCACATTTTTAAACAGTTTAATTTTCCTGACTTTTTACAGTAACATGCCTTCTGCTTTACTGTATGAAGAGATGCATCTCCAGAAAGTGCTCGAAAAGTTTTGCAGCCATTCATAATTTGTGACATAATCATTTGATGGTGCCTATACTTCTGCATTTTGTTGGAAGAGATGAAAACTGGGCAGGATGGTAAACACCATGAAGAATTAAATTAGCATTTCGGATCAGGGCTTTTGGTTTTAGGCACAGACCACTATTTTGCTAAAAGTGTTTTGAAGACCTGTTAAGGCACGATTTAGTAATTTAAGCCAACTACTTGACTTTGTTAGGGTGATAAACTGAATCTGGTTGTCAGTGAATCTCACATTCATTAAAACTTGTCAAAGATTGTTGGATCATCTTTACATGCAACATATTGCTTCTTCCATTACACCCTCTCTGCTGCTTGGGAGGTCCTCACTGACTCCAAAGGCAGCTCATCTGAAATATCCACTGGGTTGTTATAGGCCTGGATCTCATCCTCCCCATGTTGGTGCCTTGCAAAATTCACAAAGACCTGAAATTTGAATGAGAAGAAAAATGGACTTAACAGCAAAGTCAAAGTAAAGAAATATTAACGTATGCAGTATTTGACTATAAATCGCCTGTGGACATTTCTTTTTCCAGCTCATTTCTGTCCCCTCGTCCATCCTTCTTTCCTTTAAAATAAACAGAAATAGTGATACGAACAACTGGGCGCATGTGAATGAGTGGCCAGACAAGGGCTGTGAAGCATCAAGCAAGCGCGTGGACTCACACAGTGAATGTCAGTTTGACATCTTTGACCAGCTGAGAAAGAGAATAAAACAATCATTCTTCTCTCTGTGATGCCCATTTAATGTCAGACGAAATCAATCCTATGGCTTTCATAAAAAGCAGTGTGCATTTCATTGTGTTGTTAACACCAGTGTAGTGCAGGCTTTGCATTCTACTAGCATTAGCAGTAAAGCTACACAAAAACTTTTACTCCACGGAGAAAAAGCAACAAAGATGATCGTATAAAATGATAAGAGCATTGCTTTTTCATTAAATGGATTTCATTGGCTGTGTGAATGCAAAAGGACATGTGATTTACTAGATTGCATTTAAAAGTTCAATGGATTTAAAAAAAAAAGAGTAAGAAAAAAGAGGGAGAAGAGTCATCCAGACCACTTCCATCAGAAAGCACTCAGAGTTTCTATCAATTAAATGCTTTTTTATAGCTACAAACGTGCTCAAGTAAATAGTAAATAACAAATGCTACAAGGCATAAATGAACAGATCTGAGTATCAGTATTCTACTGGGCTTACCAACATTGTTTTGTTCTCATGAAGCTCATATGATGCTCAAGGAATGAAAAACTATTTTGAAGTGATGGCTTTAATTAACAAGTGACTACAATCTGAATATAATCAGTAAGAGTATTCAATGTTAATATATTTACAAGCAGCAATAAAGTTTCTTTTGTTCAACAAAGAAATGTTTATTAAGTACTACGAAACATTTACTTTGAAATTTCATAGAAGTTATTGAATATTCGATGGGGAAAATTTCGAAGTCTGACTTTGCCACGGCTAAAGTAATGGTTAATGATGGTTAATAATGTTTACATGCATTATTTAAAAATACATTTAGAACTAACACTTTGACACACAACAAGAACAAAATTAGCTTTAATGTAAAAAAGCAAACATTTGACAAGGAATATAAACATAATACATTCATGAGGAAAGTGGTACGTGTATCCTCAATATCCAACTGAGGAAAAGAGCACACTTCATCTACTAAAACGTCGTCAAATAAAATGTGTTATTATCATTATTATTATTATTTCAATGCTAAAAAGACAAAAAGAGAGGAGACAAAAGTCACGATAAGACTGTCTTGTACAGGCATACAGTAGGGAGATCTCACAGGTAGGATGCAAGATGGCTGATGGATAAGCCGCCGTGGCGTGTGCTGAAAGAGAAATGCTTTATAAGCAGTAGCAATTGACCCTGCAGTGTCACTGATCAATGGTAGGCTTATTGGTTTCAATCTAGAACCACAAAGTCACTACCACTGGGGGCAGAACTTGTCACCATGATGCCCATAAAAACGAAGGAGAAGCTTGTTTTTTGCAGTTCACAACATGCCATTTTTACATGTCACACATTTGAAGGTCCTCCTTTACGTTGTGGAGTTCCAATTTTGGTCTGAGACTAAGCAAACATACTTCAGGTTTCTACCTTTTCTTGCGTTATCAAAAGAAAAGCAAACACACACACACATACATATACACACAACGAATGAAACCGCCTGTTAGACTTTTAACTCCCTGAAACTACTTAGATATGCAGAGCTTCCTGAAAAAGTAAAGAGGTAAGCTGATGAAAGTTTGTGCTACTTGGGTAATGGAAAGCAACAGCAGCCCATCTTGTAACAGAGGAGCAAGCTACCTCTGCACAAAGCCCAAGGCTAAAGTGTGCTTCTGAGTGTGTGATGTCATACCAACAGTGTGTATCAAGGTCAGTGCTGTCAAGGCATCTTGTCAGGGGAGGATGAGTAAGGGGATGAGAATGACAGTAGCAACAAATACACTCCCCGCCCATCTCTCTCGGCCTCTGCCACTGACTGATACTGGCTTGATATGCTGAGGCACACACAGCATTTGCTATTCACGACCAAGGCTGTGTAGTATTTCTACAGAATTTCTAAGTGCTGTTTGAGGTGAAGTTTCAGTAAGATCCCGAGTTTGAAAGTGCGTCAGTGGTGTAGTACTTTTGACTGAGAAAGCCAAGGCAAATTCATCTTGTGCGCTGAACTGTGATTATTTCCTAATGTTCGCTTTCTGTATTTAGCTAACCATCCATTCATGAAGTGAATGTCATGCACCAGTGCTACTGAGTGGCATTTTCTTAATAACAGCTGGATACAGGCATTAATTACATTACAGAGGGTGCATTTGGGTGTTTATTTGCTGCCCATTGAGGCATAACACAGGAGGGGAAGGACGTGAATCACCCAATTAACCTCTGTAATATATCAAAAGAGTCCTTGCAGTGAGTCAAATGTACTTTTTTTAAACATAAAGTGGATGTTATCCACATATACATGATCTGTCATTGTGTTGTTCCAAGTCGAAATTAAATTAAATGAGAGTTGGAATGTTTTAATTTAGTGGTTTATTAGTGTTCAAGTGGGAAAAACTATTTGTATGAAATCATTTTTTATACTGATCATCAAGTTGACAATGAGTTCATGCCTATAAACATAATCAGGTGTAGGCATGCAGAAAAGTTGCCAGAATGAAAACTCTTATTCCAAAGACAAAAGGCCTGATTACACGACCACTCCTCCGATCTCTTATGCACACACAAAGCTGGTGGATAAGATGCACTTGAGCAGGTTTGTGGAGTGTGTTCATCTGTGATAATGCCTGGTGCTTGTTTCAGAGGTTTAATAAAGTTGAAATTGAATTGTTTTGTATTTTTATTAGTTTTTTTTAATTTATTGGGTTTTTTTTGTTTAAAGGTGATCTATAGGACTTCCATTCCTCCCGGTTAGTAGTCGCCGTTTTCATACTCAACCACTCTTGCTCCTTCCGTCAGCTGCACCGGTTGCCAGGTTTGCTGAATGTCCGCGGGGGAGAAGCCATGATTATATAGTCTGCCGTGAAGTCAAGCGATGAGTCTTACCTGGTAATGTATGGGATTCTTTCTTTTGTGTCATATGACGCCATTACACACTGCAACAATCACCGAGTGAAATATGTTTAGATCGAAAAAAAGCGGACGGTAGTAAATGAGGATTAGCAAACGATCTGGCATCCCGTGCGCTCCACTTCTTATGACATCAACTGCCTGATGCTGTTGGCTGAGAGGCAACCAAATAAAAAAAATTACGCTTTTAGGAGCCATAAAAAAATATAAGAACATAATTTTTGGAAAAAATATCTATTTTTCTCAAAAATTAACACTTTTATTCTACACTCCTTTAGACGTTCTGTGGGTGTATTATTGTTTAAAAAATGTCTATAAACGTTCTATAGATCACCATTTTTTACTCTCATAAGATGCCAGGTAGTTTGATCCATATAGCTACAGTATGTTAGAAGCCCTCATTAAAAAAAAAGCTAATAATGGGCGGGAACTCCGTAAAAAATACTTTAATTGTAATTAAATTGACTATTGAGTTTTTTAAATGCCATATTTGTTTTGTGATTTCTAATTACATAATGGTAAATTTATTTATTTATCTAATTAACAGTTATTTTCTAATGCCACCTTGACTTCATGGCTGTACTTATTTCAACTCCTTTTATTCACATCAGGAGCCATGATCAGTAGAAGCAGCAGCCTGAAAACTCTCTGCAGGATTTCCCTTCAATTTTTTGTGATTCTTGCAACTAAAAATGCCAGTGGCAGCTTTTGTGAAAAGTTGAGAAAAGTTGCTGAGGCTTTTAGTTTTTTATTCCTTGCAAAAGCAGATTGAATTCATTTAAAACATCATCTATTATATTGATAATAATTCATCATAAATAAGCACTCAGGGAGAGTATTTTAACCATTAGGCACAGTGCTTTTGAAGCTGCAACTTGTTCAAACAGCTAGCACATAAGAAAGTGGAAAAAAGAACCCAAAACAATTCAGACTCTTAACATTTACAACAGATCTGGATTTACAGACTCTGCCGTGGTGCGCTGTCATCTGTTTACAAATTTCAGGCATTCTCTGGTAATGTTCTGTTGTAAAAAAAATCTTAGAATTCACCATTTCCTTTTGTCTTTCACCATAATGTTGCACACAGAAAAAAACCTTTACCCCCACTTTCACACTAAACACTGGAAGGGCGGAATGCACGGTCCCTGTTGATTATTTAGATGACAGATGCAACACATTTGTCTTGCTCATGTCTGCATGTTCATCATCATCAGAGTGCTGTCATTTGTCAAAGTTGCATTAAATTTGCGGTAACAATAGAAGAATTGTAAGGAATGCAGAGTTCACAAGGATTGGATGAATTGGTGTTAAGAGTTGTGATTGCAACATTACAAATTCCTGGAGGGAAAAAAACTGGTTTAACTGCACACATCACTTCACAGGCCCCCTTACATGACTTGAGTATGAGCAGATGTCCTCTGTTTTGCTAATAGGCGGCTAATCTATACAAACCAAATCTATTTTCACTTGTGACATTTAAATAAGGTCAAGGTGAACATGAGGGAAGACCAGAATCTTCTGTATGTAAATATGAATGTATGGATAAACAAAACATCATCCTTTTCTTTGCTGTTGAGAAAAAAACAAAAACAAAAAAAAACATCAACTATAAAATAAAAAAACTAAAAACGTACGCAGAGCTCTAAAAGACACTCAAGAAAATGACCTTTTTTCTTTTTTTTCTTTTCAAATCTGCTCTGCACCACCTTGGTGATCAGCACCCAACCCCTGAACCCCAGGCTGTGTGGATCAATATTAATTGCAGTGCAAGTCGGGTCTTATACTATAGGTCAAGGCTCCTCTCTATAAATCACCAAATGAAAGGTGACTGTCTGGGTCTCTACAGGTTCACTCGCCCTCCTGCTCCATGTTTTAATACTGTGACCTCCCAGTCTAAGTATGATTTATTTACAGCATCTGATCTGGTAAATATTGACCTGTGCAGAATGTGGGGCAAGTTGATAGTGAAGTTAGAAGAGAACTATACAAGGTTAGAAGTCGTATATGGCTGAACACCAATAATATGCTAAATAAAAAAAACAGCATCTAGTTAAAATTCCTTCAGGGATTGTAAAGTCTGACTGGAACTATTAGTTAAAACATTTAGCTTTTCATAAATCTTTTTGCTATTTAAATTGAGGACTGAATGCCTCCTGAAAGGCATATTCTACATGAATAATGTTACCAAAGAGGGCTTAATGTTGAATTATGGATTATCCACAAGGGGATCATGTTAATAAAACCTTGATAATTAGATCCTTAATATCTCTGTAGTATTCTTCATATGACATAATTTGAACAAAGCTGTGTCAGAGTACAAATTACTCCCATCTGTGTGTTTTTCCCTTTCTTTTTTTTTTCTCTCCTCACAGCGAACAGGACTGATGACCTTTTCTAGACCTACGAGAGGTCATTTTCACCTCCTGCCTGGTCATCTGCTGCTGAGCTAATAGAGGGTTTGCAAGACCAGACACACCTGCATTCACCACTGAGTGCCTGATTGTACCAGGTCTCAGGGGCCGTGAGGAAAACACAAGGTGAAGACAGTCCACAACATGCAGGACTATTTCTACTATCATGGAGTACGCGGGCAGGAATGGAAGAAAATTATATTGGCTGTGCAAGCTTTTTATATATCAGTTCAGATCTGAAATCAATACTGAGAGCCAGCAGTTCACCTATCATAGCCATAAAAACTAGGAATTTTTCACATCGTGCAATTTGACAGTGTTAATGACAACAACGTGTAGAGAACAATAGCCCTTTAAATGTTACCCTGAATCTGATAGAATTATTAAATTAGAGCGCTTAAATTGCATGATGTATTTATTGATGGTTTAATGATCCATTAAATTGAGCTGCCATCATACAGAATTACAGTTCAATTGTAAAATAATCATCAATCCAAAATTGCCCTTGTCATAGGAGAACATTAGAGTCAAACTGTCTCTTCATTTTTAAACTAAAGAAAAAGGCTAAAACCAATGTTTAGCTCTGAAGCACAAAAGGGAATTATTCAACAGTTCCACCCCTGTGCTCAAATACAATATTTGCTTATTAGAATACACAACCAAAAACTTCCTTGGAGGTGTCTGAAAATTTGGATAATGGAAAATATTGTCACTGATGCAGTAACTTCCCTGCAGATGGCAAGTGCATCTACATCTATTCAGTTTTTAAGAGGAAAATGCCAGACCATTAAGCAATTAAAAACCTATTAAAAAATGAAAGGAAAAGTATGATTCTTTTTAACCTGGACCTTATCTATAGCATGAAATACGTTCATAAAGTCACCCGGACTATTTTGGAGTTACTTGAAGTCTATCTGGAGATCTTTATATCCCTCGTGCTGGCGTTGTCGGGGCAACGGCATAATGACAGGCACTTTCTTATGTAGTGTCGTCTTTTTAACCGGTTTGTGTTTCTATATCCATGGTTTCGGATGACAACAAAGCCAATCTGAAGGCACAGAGGGATAGTACAGCAACTAATAACTAAACACTGGTGAAAAGAAAGTGTTTTATGGCAGATAATGTCTTATTTCGAGGCTGAAATGTTTGCCTTGACAACTTCCATTGAATGGATATGTACGCCAGCGCAATGGATCTAAATATCTCCTGATAGACTTCAAGTAACTCC
>JAPMNP010722884.1:0-21695 GCA_029874935.1 Atherina boyeri | reverse complement strand
TGACCCTGAATCCCAACAAGACCCCATTTATGTGATCCTCAGAGGGAGGCTAGGAGGAGACAAGCACTCCTTAATACCCACAATTAATCAGATTTTTTCCATTCACAAAACACAACATCAAGCCATTTATCATCATACCTGCCAACGGACCAAAACCGATGTGGTGGTGTGCGGTGTGACAGACAGTATAGTTGGGGCTTTGTCAGGGGCTAGAGAAGATTTTAAAAAAAAAATGGTGTTAGCATTACAACGTAGTACTGGATAGTGATATGTAAGTCAAACAGTCTGATAGAGAACAGCTTGAGAGCAAACATGCACAATGTTGACGTAAAGTATTCTCTGTGAAAATCCAAAGTCAAAGCATGAATGCAGAAGCATGTTCAAACAGCTGCAAAGCACGCTTGGACAAGTCAAACATCAAACAGTTGTGGAAATTAGATGCATGGTGATGTGTTTAATCCATGCCTATTTTGAGCTTCCGTAAGTTCTTACCATCCTGTAGTGTAGTGATGGCCTCACTCTGCTCACTGTATTCACTGTCTCCAATATCATTGGTGGCTTTCAAGCGGAACTGGTAAGACGTGAACGGCTTTAACCTTTGGAAAAGGGGTAAAAAGTGTGTGTGTACATTTGAATTGTACATGTAAATAAATATAATATTGAGGGAGTGGACTTTTCCATTACCTGTCCACGATGTAGGAGTGGGTTTCATGGCTGACTGATGCCGAATGGACAGTCCAGTTGCTATCTGGCAGCTCTCTGTACTGAACTGTATAGTAACGAACAGGGGATAGGCCGTCGCTGCCTGGTTCCCATGACAACAGCACCCTGCGCGCCTGGACTTCTTCTTGCGGCACTATGGGACGGCTGGTGGGTTGGGGTCGAGCTGAAGGGCACACACACACATACACACATGCCTTTTCAGCTCAATATTTAGAGGTGAATCATTCAGAAAACACATTTGAGCTGCGGTATTTTATGCTCACCTCTCTTTTCTGTAGTGACAACCAGCGCCTCAGCAGCCTCCCCCCAACCTTTTCGTGTTTGAGCGGTGAGTCGGAATACATAAACCATTTCTGGTTTAAGCCCAGTTGCTGTGTATTGTCGCGCGCTGGGGCTCAGTACATCTACAATGGCGGCATTGCTATTTGAGGAGTTTCTTCTGTATGTGATTTGATAAGCTAAGATCAAATCACACATACAAAGACAAAAGAGAATAAAAAATAGGGTTATAGTGCAAAATAAAACACAACTTATGAATGAAAAATGATTTTCTTAGAGGGAGAATGTTTTTGAATTGAAGCATACTGGATGTCTTTGGTATTTGCTGCTGCTTTTGATCAAATTTAACCTCAGATGAGAATTTTTTCTCTTTTAATCTGTTTCATTGTAGCCTATTTCAGCTTCTTTTCATCTTTTTTTTATTCCACTACTTTTGTTTCCACTGCCGGTCTTTTTAATATCTTACATGCATCATATGAAGCACTTTAAAATGCAGTCTTGATCTGACAATAATCTCACCCAGTATTATGCCATTGGGCTGTGCAGGAGGTTGCCAGATGAGCCTGACTGAGGTGGTTCTAACTTCTGGGAACAGGATGCCGACTGGGGGACCTGGCACTGTTGCACATAAAATGACAAAAATGTACTTTTAAAACTGTGATAAAATGTTCGATAAAATGTTGAGTTAAAAATAAGAAACAACCATTTTCTTCATACAAGGAGTAATAAGCCTGCAAATCCCAATTATTTGTGGAAAAAACAGCAAGAGAATGTTTTATATAAATTAGGAGCATCAGATGAAGGACTGATGCTCCTAATTTATATAAAATCAGGAGATGAAAAATCTGATGGAAGTTTAAAGATATTTCAACACAATGAAATATCTTTAAACTTTTGTTAGAGAGAAAGCAACAATAATAATAATAATCAACAGCATGACTAAACGGGTTTGTAAAATGGATGTTTACCATCATCCAAGGTCCTCTCTAGAATGGGCGGTGAGCTGGTCCTTCCATCTCCTATTCGTGTGAAGGCCAGGACTTGGATCTCAAAGAGGACATACTTGCCAAGACCACTCAGCTGCACACTGTGGCTGGTGTTGCCCTCAACTGCCCAGAAGTTGGGAGCTATGTCTGAGTCCTTCTCCTTATACACTACCTGAAAGATGCAATGAATTATTACAGATTGATTACTTTTGAAGACATTTGCAGCATAAGGAATCTTCTGTAGGTGAATGTTTTTCTAAAATATGGACCACTTAAGAGCTGTGACCTTATAGCCCAGGATAAGTCCATTGCGGTCAGTTTCCTGGACCTCTCCCCACCGCACAAGGATGCTGCTGGAGGTTGTGGCGAATGCTGATACATTCATAGGACCGCTGGAAGGCACTACAGCAGGGGATTGACATCTTTCAGAGCAATTCAAGGATATTTTTGTAAGGTTAATGTTTAAATGTCAATGTTTTCCTCCTCACCAGACTCTCTGGTCCTGCCATGGACTGCTTGGCTCCAGGGTCCAGAGCCAATACCGTTGACAGCCTGAACTCTGACCTCATACTCTGTCCACTCTTCCAGGTCCTCTATAGTGAACTCTCTTTCCAGCCGGTCCATAATGAAATGGGAAAGAACTCCCCCTTTAGAGCCTGCTTTGGAGTACTGGATGCGGTAGCCGACGAGATCTGGATTGCCGTTATACTCCCACTCTGGAAGAGGCTAAAAGGATTCTTTTTGGTTTGCTTTTTTATTACTCAAGCAAAATCAATATAAATGATATCATAATTGTGTGAGTGCATAATGAAATAATAACCCAAGAGAGGCTGCACTTTACAAGGATTTAACAACAGATAAGAGGCGCTGACAGACAATGTGAGAGGCAGTGGGCAAACATTTGAGAGATTTTGATGTTAAACTGGGGTGTCACAGTACTGCACGAAAATAATGTGATTTTTATTAACAAAATATCCCAACTATTAGAATATTTTCATTAGATCAGGCACCGTCAGGCACATTTCTTGAAAAACCAATTATAAAATTGATTCTTGATAAGGCAGGAGGGCAGGTTTGAGTAACCTCTCAAATATCAAAACAGTTTTCAATCAGTCTAAAACTCACTCAGTCTGTAAAGGTGAAAACACAGTAGATGTTCTTATTTTTCTTGCGGTATACCTACAGTAACAATGACTCAAGCACACAACTGAGCAAAGCAAGTAATGAAATGTACCTACATAGACTATAAATTGAGCTTATTATTATCAAAGTGTTATTGCTCTTGAAATAAATATGTTCAGAACTTCAGTGCAAAAGCCATGAAAAGGGCCATGAAATTTTATATTAGTTTAACATCAGCTTTTAAGAAGGGTTGTGATCATTGAGCTATGTCATCAATGTTGAAGAGCAATATGGCACTGCTGACACTCCTCTGTTTTTAAATCCAGGTATATCCTCTCTTTTTAATCTTGCAGGGGCTGCAGTTATATCACAAGCCTCTGTGACTCACTGCTCAGTCGCTGGGGCAGTGATGATAATAGACAGATGTGGTAAGGAATATGCTGGCCAAATGCTGACACAGAAAGCAGGAAGAACCAAGGACACAGTATGTCCAGTTTTCCAAAGCATCATCAGTGCTGCCGCCTGTATTCATTTATCATATGAAAGCCCCAAGAGCACATGAGCAGACAACATTTCACAAAGAAGAAAAAAAAGGGCTCTCTTGTGAATGAGTTAATTCAACAGCGACTGTCATCGTGAAATTCATTAAATGTCAGACTTTCTAATACCTAATCATCTACATCAGATTTTTTTACATAGCTTATCTTACAACACAAGGACATTTTTGCCATTTCATTCTTGTCCCCCTCATTACTTTCAGAGTACATGACAGGGACACTTAAAGATAAAAAAGATTTTTCAATATTGCTCATCTGCATTAAAAAAAATGAGTCTTTATTGCAAAAGCCATAACAAAATCCACCATTCATCTCAGCTAACCCGATGCTGTCTGCATCGGAACCAGCATGCAGTGTAGCGTGACATCTTACCATCCAGCGTAGCCACAAGCTGGTCTCACTGGCTGTACGCAGGGTAACGTTTGCAGGCGAGATGTCAGGAGGGGCTTGCAGGGTTTGGATCTTTCTGGAGGGCTGACTGGGAGGACTGGTGCCCACAATGTTTGCCTGACGCATCCTGAACCTGTGACAAAAGAAACCCACTGTTGGCAGCAATTTTCAGGTGATGGGAAAAAAAATTATTAGGATGTTTTGGATCACATAAGATGATATTTAGTGATTCCAAAAGCAAAAGCCAGTCATTGGAGTGGATGCTGTGGTTATTCACCTGTAGAAAGTGTAAGGGTTTAGATCCAGGACCTCAAGTGATCTAGCATCGGGTTCATTAGACATCTGCTGAACCATCAGCCACTCTTCATTCTCTCCAATTATACCAATCTGAAATACATATGGCAATGGCATGGTATAAGCCGTTAACAAAAAAAAAACTCTGCATCAATTTGAGGAGACAACCCCTCCATTTGAAGCCACGTTCTGCTTTGTGTGTTAAAATAGAACTAAATTTTCTTACCTGAGCTTCCACCTGCCAACGAGAAATTGATGTCTTGCCATCATAACCAGGTTTGAACTGCAGGGTGACAGAGCGGGGGCCGATGTTAGAGATGGCTAAATTGGTGGGAGGACCAGGCAACTCTGTGAAGGAGAATTGACAAAAAAATAACCCTTAAATCATGACTGCTTTTGAAGGTTGTTGAGTGGAAATCAATTGACTCACAGCACAGAAAAACACTTTTCTGGTAAAATCTCTGCTCAGGGATTTTCAATAGATTTTCTCAATTTAGTTGCTCATATTCTCATTTGACCACTGACCTGGTGGTACACCAGAGGATATAGTGGAAGCAGAAAGCTGGCCCTGGCCTTTGGAAGTCATGGCTGCCACCTGAATGGTGTAGGTAGTGAGGGCAGTGAGCCCTGTAACCTTGTACTCCTGAGTGACGTTGGGTAAATAATGGGTCACTCTGGTGTTGGTCCTGTTGAACTCCTCCCATGAGATCCGAAATCCTAAAAAAAAAGGATTCCAAACAGCACAACAATTTAGGATTTAAAATAAGCACATCTTTGTGACTTTAACTGAGTGAAGGAGAGACATGCCAACATGAATCATCTATTTTTATATTTACCCGTAAGAACTCCGTTTTTCTCTTGTGGCTCCTTCCAGCTGACTTTTAGCGAGGTGTCTAAGATGTCAGTGAAACTAAGGTGTCCCACAGCACCAGGGGCTATGAAAGTAACAAAAACAGATAGTTATGTAACAGTCTGGAAAATGATTATCTATAAATACTGTATAATATCTAACACACAAATACATACTGTCTTCATGGGTGCGTAACCACTGGGGTGGACTGCGAGGTCCGTCTCCAGGAGTAGTGAAGCATAACACCGAAGTGTAGTATTCTGTGAACTTTTTAAGGCCAGAGATGTAACCAACGTGAACACTGTCCTGAAAGTTGGGGCGCACTGTTACCACAGTGACCTCGTTTGGACGACTGGATTCCCATGCCAGGAGCTGGAGGTACAAATATGTGTTAAGAGTACATAAGACCTGCAAACTGTTCAGGTCTGTTAAGATCATGATGCCATGAGAAAATTGGGCTTTCAGCAGAATCTGTCTGACAATGACATAGCTCCCTCTCTTAATTAGACTTGCCCTTCTGCCACTGACCACTAGAGTGCACCAGCTAACAGAAAGGAGCAGCTCACCTTATATCCCTGGTTGATTCCATTGATAAACTGAGGGCTCGGAGCACTCCAGGTAAAACGTATGGTGCTGGAGTTGACAGCCTCTGCTTGTGCATTTCCTGGTGGCACAGTGGGCACTGATCCAGAGGAGGGAAAAAAACAAGAATACAAAGAGGGAGTGGGATTAAAGAGGAAAGTGGGGAGGGGAGAGGGGCAGGCAGACAAGCAAAAAGAAAGGAAAGGAAAAAGGAATAATAATGAGATAAGAGAGAAAACTTGAAATCTACAAGAGGTGCTTTTACACCAGCCTCATTTAGAGCGTGAGAATCAGACAGAAGGAACATGTATTTTGGCTCATTTGGGGAGGTAAGAACACGCCAATCAAACAGGGTGTGAGAGCGGTTGCCTCAGGCGGCTTCCAGGTAAACCCTGCAGCGGTTCTTTTGAAGTGAGCATGCCATTCTGATGTAACAACGGAAAACAGTTAGGGGAGTTGCACATTGATAAAGCTCATGGGCCTATATTGGTCCCCATGTCACTGTGCTGCCCTTAAGTCTCTTTGAATGTATTTAAAATCACATGAAGATCTGCTTTTGTGTGTTCAGTGGAGTGAGTGATGAACAAAAAAAATCCAATTAATGAGAGCTGAACAAAACGACATGTATGCCTTTCTCCCTGATGTTACCCATGACAGTGACGAGGATGATGAAATCATTATTTATATTTTGCAGGTTGGGTGAAATGAAACTGTAATGCTGCCATACCTTCTTATTGTTTTGCTAATTAAACAAAGCTATTTCATTGTTCCTCTGAAATGTGGCCCATTTGTTTATGTGTATGCAACTGACTCGGGCTGATGTGGATCATTAACTGACTAATCAATCAGGCATCGTACAAGTGCGCTAAAGTTTCCAAGGTTTTAATGAGTGCCAGAGAGGATCCATCATTTCTGAAGCATGTGAAGATTGTTGTAATGATCTGTCCATGAGAACATGACAGAAATATATGTCATTCTTTTTCACAGCATTGTAAGACACACATATAGCGCTAATAGTGCAATTTGAATGATATGCTTATAAAGAAAGCTATCCAAAAATGCAGAGAAGAAGTTGCATATCTAGAGCGATGTAAAAAAAGGCTAAAAAACTGCATAAAAGCAAGTTTGCACAGAAGCAGACCCACTGCGGAGCACTAAGAATCTGCTTTGCAATATGCAATGGAACATTTTGTATTTATGCCTGTATTTTATGTCTGTGTGCAAATTTTACTCTTGCTTGGGATAAAACGTCATATAAAATATTCACGTCAAACCAGTGTAAAAGTCTAATAATATAGACCTGTAAAATCTAATGAAATCAAAAACGTCTGAGGCTGCCAGCTGAATATATTTTACTGAGCAGGAAGTGGAACCACACAGGGAATTTAAAGCATACCTTTATTTATTTATTCTTTTTTTTTTTCATGGGCGCTCTTGAGAATATTTAGTGAGTCTGATGAAGGGGTCTCACTTCATGGACTGAATTCAACATGACAGGTATTCCAAGAGAAGAGTGCGTTAAGCCTTTTAAAGCTTTATATACAGGTGAAATGAATTTAAAATCAATCTGGGAGTCAGTGCATCCTATATGTCTTGTATCATAAAGATACTTGCAGCATTTAAAACTTAACAATTATGCATGAATTGAATTTTACTTAAAAAGGCCAAGAAAGGCTATTCCATTTAATCTTTTTGTAATAAAAGATGGATTAACCTATTGCTCTTTTGATATGCAGCCAAGCAATGAGTATTGATGGATAATCTGCTTGTGTGGTTAAAAATTATAAGTCATATAATTTTCTTAAGAGCAAGATTCCCTGACATCTGAATTGTAGTTCCTTTTTGAAATGAGTAAAACAGTGACTTTTGTCCTCTGGAAATTTTTGAGTAAACAGGGCTTAAGGAAGCCAGAGCGCCTGAATCAGTAGGCATGACGGGGACACAGTGAGCACAGTGTCTGTTCTAATTACTATACTCAGCATGTACAATAAGAAAAGAAGTCAACCGAAGCAGTTTTCTTATTAAGCGTATAGATGTCTGCCACAAGAGTAACACTTTATGTACATGATTAATCAAGCATCTAAGAAAGGTCGCCCAAAGTTTTCAGGTGGTCTGAAGGAACAATGGCTAAAACTGTCTTTTTTGGAAGCACAGTAAATCACAAACAACCACACCAGAGGCCAGTCACTACAAAGCTGGATTTTCTCTTATTGAGGTAACTTTGCGGTTAACCCTGAGTTTTACGTCCAACAACACTGGTTCACTTCTTAGATCACCATGGTAACTTATGCTGAATGGTTAACTTGCAGAAGCTGCTTATGTTCTAGATAATCACCTCCTGACTAATAAGTTGTCTTGAAAAAAGGCCTGCCCCTTCTTTGAGCATCCTGTTGGTGTTGGTACGCAGATCGCCATAGAAGCGCTTAGGAGAGAAAGAGTTTTTAGGGATAGATGCTCTTTTTGATGTCCCCGATTACGTCCTATATGAAATGTACTGTACAGGTTTCCTTTGGAAAATGTACTGCCGGCATTCTGTCCTGGGTTTTGTTTGTGGCAACAGTGTTGCTTTTGTCCTGGATGATGTGTTTGAGTTCTTCATATTTTGGAAGAATAATTGTTTGCTGTGCCATGGCAAAGTAGGTTGCTCTGCAGAGTTTCTCCATGTTTGTGATTGGTCAGACGCTGACTTTTTTGTGAGCACGCGCTGATCAAGATGTAAAAAACCGTGGGTTGAATTACCAAATTCATAACCAACTTCGTAGTACAGCTTAACAGTATTGCGATTAACAGAAAGACCCTGGGTATGTTTATTCAGCTTTGTAGTACAGGCCTCTGAAAAAAGGAAGAAGGAATTACAAATTTTGGTTGGATCAGGATCACCTTCCTTAAACCAAAATACAGGATTGGGTTTGCCTCTATTTTTGTATAAAGCGTTGTAGCAAAAGGATATAGGCTGTAGAACAATAAGCATTTTATGAAAAAGAGACTAATGTTAAAATAAAATAAAAGAATTACACTAAGAAAGGTAACAATAACAATTTCTGGAGAAACAAACAAAAAGGTAAAAGCTTAAATTGAATTGTAGGCAAAGACTCATGGAACTTTGCTCCATTCCCGCACAGTGTATCACATTAATCCTCACGGTTGCTCATACCTCCTTGCAGAGTCCACTCGGTAACTTTGTGGCTGAAGGTACCCCTGCCTGCTCCATTGTAGGCTGCCACCTCGATCTCATAGTTGGTCCAGATGATGAGCTCCTCAAGGAGCAGGCTGGTCTGGTCTGGGTTGGTAATGTTTTTTATCTGGCAGTCTACTGGAAGCCCTGACAGACAGTACCTGGCAGCAGTGGGAGTAATTGATAGAGGGGAGGGAGACACAGAAAGGCCAGAACAAAACAGACAGTCAATAATATTAGGACATGGGCTTTGAAAAAAGGAGTGGGAGGGAAAGCAGTAATAGGAAAAAAAAAATCCATGCGGTACAGTCATAAAATAGCTACAACATAAGAGGTGACAACAGATGAATAGAGTGGAAGCTATTTAATTGGCACCAATTATTCTGCAGCAGTGAGCAAGAGTGAGGCGAAATATAGACAAAGAAAAAAAGCTGACATAACAGTTATTATCACATATGAATAGAGCCGTCCTCATCTTAGGAAATAGAAAGAAAAACAAAGTGTCATAATCTTCTTACCTGATGATGTAGCCTTGGAGAGGACCGTTCTGGTGGCTCTCTGGTGGTGGCTGCCACTGGATCATGATGGACTGATTGGTGCGGCCACTCGCAATGACTGTCTGGGGGGGAGCACTGGGAGGCTCCTCCGGGAGAGTTAATCTGCAGAAGCAAGAGAGCAGAAAAAGAGAGAGGTAAAATAAAAGACGAAGACTGAAGTCATGCATTAATTATCACTGGTTTCTGCATATTTCCATCCCATTTCATCATAGGCGTCAAATCATGATAAAGCTTGCCTTTTGTGTTTTTTAGCACACTATAAAGAAAATTTGGAGTAAACGTGGCTGTTTTTTCGCCCAAAACACAGTCTCTACATTGCTGTCCGCAGAGGGACGGAGTGCTGTGGCGGGGAAAAGATCAAAGAGGCCCTGGTGAAAATGGAGCTTCACAATGGAAAAACTGTGTAAGAGAGGGGAAGATATAAAAGAACAAGAGAGAGAGAGAGATCCAGGAAGACTTCTCCCTTAAGTCAATTTAAGATGACATCTTGATTTCTTTCCAACATAACGGAGCACCCCTCTGGAGGAGATAAAGCAGAGTGTTTAGGATCAAAGAGGTGTGCTGAAGAGATGCCTCAGAAAAGCCTCGCTCTTACTGACACATAGTCACCCTCCTATGGTGCACTCTTGTCTGGGCAGACTCACAGAGGAATTCAGTGAATGAGTATGTGGTGAAAAAACTGCATGATGGGTCGCGGTAGCTTTCACTTTGAAGGAGTTCCTCGTGTCATGTGTAAAAGAAGCCCACGTTGGTGCAATCGAGGTCAAAAAGTAGCATGTATAGGTGAACGATGATAACCTTAGAATGTGTTTGGGGGGTGGCCTTTATGATTATGACTGTTTGGTTTTGCTACTCAAGAAAAATCACTTGAGATTTGAGTCTTTGTTGAGCTCTGCCTCTTTAAAGCTTCTAGGTATTTTACTCATGAAAGACAGTTAATATGAAAGACAGAGATGAAGCTGGGTCAGCGAACCCGTCAAGTCTTCACAAAGCACAATTTCAGCTCATTCGGAGTTTTATCTTTAGAGGGCCTATCCTGAAGCCAGCTCATCTCTCCCTCAATCCCACGGGAGTGAGGACCAAAAAGTGGACTTACAGGATTTTCTATTGAACTGCCAAGATGAGAGGAAGAGAACAGGTTGTTCCATGGCAATCAAAGCCCTCAAAGGGCAAGGCTTTTTTCATGGCCAGCGTACACATTTACTTACAAACACTACAAGCAATATTTTTTAACACATAACAGACGCAGAGCAGATAACTGCAGCACCCACCGATCTGTCTCTTTGCTGAACTGGCCTCTGCCTACATCGTTGACGGCACACAGGCGGAACTGGTACGAACGCGCCGGGATGAGGCCACCGACAGTAACCCCGGTGGACTCAGGCTCAATATTGGCCAGCAGCACCGTCCATGGGGCATCTAAGATAGAGAAGACATGTGTAAAGATAGAGCTGTGAGCAATAGCTACTGAATGTTTAATGGCTTTGTGAGGACATTGAGATCCCTCAGAAAAAAAAATCACTTTGGCACCGGCAAACTAAACTAAATTAAATTCAGTGTTATTTCTGGCTATTATTCTGCAGCATTGTTTCATTTGCAATAATAAAATTGCAGCTACTGATAAAAAACAAGCCATTTATTCTGTATGCACTCCCCCTAAATATCAGATTGCAATTCAATTATCCAAAACTCAGATCCCATCTGCATCCTCAGATTCATTTTCCTTTTAATGAGTTGTCATCTTCTCAGTTAGCCTGAGCTTAAATGAGAAACGGTTGAACAATTTACTCTCTCTGGGTGAAAACATTCCCACTTCTTTGATTTTATCTAGAGAAACAGAAGATAAGAGCATTGGACACCAAGACAATTTAGTTCCCCTGATCATTTGTAAAGAAGCCCACAGGTGAGGCAATTGAGTTATACTGATTGCAGAAGGTATGAGAGGATGCAACAGCCAATTTAAAGGACAGGAAAGAATTGTTATATAATAAGAGGGGTTGTAAATGAGTGCATAACATGAGTATAAAGAAGCAACACTGCCTTGGAACTCACTAATAAAAGGAAACAGTAAAAAGTAGGACATTTCTTTGTTGATGGTGACTCTGGTGGAAACTCACTGTTTTCTGAGACCTCCAGGATGTAGCGGATCAGGGGGCTGTTGCCATCAAAGGCCTGGGCCCATGTGAGGTTGATGGCCCTCTTTTCGGTGGTGCTCAGAACCGCTACTGGGTTTTCTGGAGCATGGGGCAGCTGTCTGTTTGTGCATATATGAGTGAATGGGAAATATTACAGCATTAAATTACACCCAACCTGAGAGCCTTGCATTGTAAATATTACAAGTGTCTGATGGATTAGAGAGGACAGAAGTGATAAACCGTAACAGTGGAGCAAACATCTCCATCAAGATGGTGAGGCAGATGTGCAGACCTGACTCGGAGGTGGGCGCTGCGGGAGTCGTTGCCACCCACTGAGGTCACCCTGCAGGTGTATGTACCAATGTCCCCCGACCATGTCTGGGAGATGTGCAGGGTCCCATCGGGATCCAGGCGCAGACGGGGCGATGCATTCACGTCGATCACAGAGCCGCTCTTTTCCCACATATACCTGGAGGCATGTGCATGAGTTTGTGAGCGTGTTTTACACAAAAAGGAGGACACACACATTCACACTTTACACAACTCTTTACTCCAGAGTGTTGTGACAGTAAATCTGTTTGCCTTGTGTCAGTTCATACACCAAACACAGGAGCTGCTGACGCTGATGAAAAAACCTTGTGAAGCAGATAACAAAGTGATTTGAATCTGAAAAGCATCTGTGTCTGGAACATATACAGTACACAACCTATCATCCATACATTTAGACTTAATGTCATACACCCGCCTTCACATACGATCGCTCATACACATGCATATAGGCATGCACATGAGAGCTCCTGTGATTAATTGCAACTATTCAGGCTCTCCGGCTAATCTCCTCTGTGTTGCATTTAATTAAAGGCGCTGTCTGAGGTTATTACGCTGTTTACATATTCATCTGTTTACCCCGCAATCTGATCAATGTCGCAGGCCCACAGGTGACAGGCACTCTAATCACTAGGCTCCAAAGACATCATTTGACTCCCTCTGAGACAGACGCATGTGCACACACTTTCCCCAGCTCAAGATTGTGTGAGGAATGAGGGGAGGGCCATGAATTAATTCCTCAATCTGACTCAGAGCTTCACAATCATCTCCAAGAGTGGATAAACACTCTTGCAGATTTCATAAACTAATTAGGCCCAGCTCTGATATCCAAGCTTGTTTTCCAGGCCGGTGTTGATGTGAGAAATGTATTCCAATAATTTATGAAAAATTAGCTAAAAAGAAAAGAAGAGACTTCGGAAAAGAGCTAAAAATTCAGATTACCTTATAGCGACGCTGGGATCATGGGTCACACCACAGGTCATAACAGCCTTGGTTCCTTTGATGACACTCTGGTCTTGTGGTGGTTTAGTGATGCGGGTTCGTGCTGTGAAAACCCACAAGAGACTCTTATTTGAAATATATGTGTGGTTGAACAGAGCTTAGTGGACTTTCATCTTTCACTCAGTGTCTTTCTGAAACTGGATAAACCATTGCAGCATTCTCAAAAGGTGTTTTCAAGGTTTCCAAAGACTGGTAATGTGAAGTTATTCACAATAAATGGATGTATTAGCTCCAAAAGTGCAGTAACGGTATCTTGAAAATGACCCTGAGTGACAAGCTACACAGTGTCTTGCTTTCATTAGTAAACACATCATGGATTAGAAAATCCATGTGCAGTAAAAGTCCATTTTCCGTCGATCTTACCCCAGACCACTATGTCAGCCGAGGCCTCATCAATGCCCCTTGAGTTACTGGCCATGCAGGTGTAGGTCCCAGCATCAGACAGGTGGGAGGGGCTGATGAGCAAGCTGCCCGACTCCAGCAGGGTGAACCTAGGCAGCTGGACAGAGCCACTGGCCAAGACACGTTCACCTGCAGGGAAGGGCGGAAATGATTGATGGTACGGGAAGGAGGACAGGGGAGAAAGGCGAGTAGGTGGTTGGACAGCAAAAAGAGAGATTAGGGCAGTGGAGAAATGTCCGGGACAACAAACAGCAGGGAATACAGTGCTGGGAGAGGAAAGAAGTAAAAATTGTCTGAAGAAAATTAATATTCTAAAATCCATTTTTTTTCTCACACCACTTTACTGACTTTAGCAAGTCAAAATGCAGCATAATAACCACCCCCCAAGAACCCCATGCTGTTAGCACACGCACCTTTCTGCCAGGTGATGGCTGGCCGCGGAGCTCCTGAGGTCTCGCAATGCAGAATAACTGACATGCTGTCAATCACTGCACTGTCAGAGGGGCCAGTGGTAATGTTGGGAGCAATACCTGAGTGGGGTCAGCCACACACAAACAGACACACACGCACATAGAATCATGCATAAGTTCAAAGAAAATCAGGTGAGACAGAGGTGATAATGAGAGACATAAACAGCTTTCACTCTAATAAAGCAGGCGGCAGCTGAGAGCCTAATAGTCTTGACAAAGGGGGCAGCTGTCAGGTCTCATTCTCGGCGACAGCTCTGAGACTCTGACAAGGCACCTTCATCTTTCTGCCTCTCCTCCTCATTCTCTGATTCAAAAACAGGCAATAATTGCCCGGGCATCCAAGGTGACAAATCTGTCACCGCAAAGAGATATACACTGCAGATAGATTGGCATAGGAGGGGAAAAGAGAGAGGGACAAAAGAGGATTAGAAATAAGACAAGAGGAAAGGATTTAAGAGTAGAAAAAAAAGAGAGGGAACAGAGAAGGGGAGAAGAGCAGAATTAAGTAGGAGACATACGGATAGCTCAAAATCAAAAATTTTAAAGGGGACATACTTGTTACAGCTAGATAGGTGTTTGTCTGGATTTCTCCCGCAAGATTGCGGGCAAAGCACTGAAACATCCCTGTGTCATCTGGTAGGAGGCCATTGATCTGTAGGCTGCCTCCTACTAACACCCTGTACCTGGGGATCTTCACTGGGCTGATGGGTACAGCATCTTTATACCAGACTATGTCTGGCTGCGGCGTTCCTGCAGAGGAAGGAGAGGATTTATCTTGTCGCTGTGACCCTTTAAGTATTTCTTTTATTTTTTTCATGCGTTTGTGCTCTTTCACTCATGCAGTAACACAGCGAAACACAAACATGACGGACCTCGCGCCTGACAGGGGATATCCACCACCTTCTCCATTTCTGCGGTAATGTGACTCGGCGGCTCTTTTATGAAAAGAGGGTATTCTGTTTTAAGGAAACAAAAAGCAGTCAGCACTTTATTCAAACAAACAAAATAAATGGACAAAAACTATCTAAAATAGACCTGGAATTTTCTAAAAAAGAAAGCAGCTGAGGCAAGACCAATCTGCTCTGCACATAGTTTGAATGTAAGCTCTGTGTTAATTACCGAGAACATGCAGGTAGGCCCCGGCGGTGACTGAGGGGACGCTGCTGCTGCGAAGTGACGCCTCGCACTCATAGTAGCCACTATCACTGACCGCTGGTAAACTGATGACCACTCTACGGCCAAAATCTCTGATCCCTGTATTGACCACCACCCCGTCTTTCCTCCAAGTAATACTCATTTTGACGAGAGGTCTAGTGGAGAAAAAAAAAAGATGAAAAGGAGTAAAAAGGGAGCAAGAGATAAAATACGTGGTTTTAATACAGAATTACATTCTGTTTCAAGGTTAAAGATTATTGAGGGTGAAATGGGATACATCTGTCATTCTGATTAAGTCTTTGAATTGAAGATAATAGTCAGAATTCAGAATGTGTGAGGCCGGGGAACAGAGTGAAGCCTTGAATCAAAAGATAGAATGGAGGAGGTACAAAACGAGAGATGTGCAAAACACTTTTGGTTCATGTTCAAACAAAAGATTTCAAAAACTCATTTAAATCTCAAATATCAGACAAGGTGATGAATGAAGGTGGGGGGTGCTTTGATAATGTCTGCCTTAGTGTATCTGCATGTCTTATCCACAGTATCCATCCATGTATGTGTGTGAACACTTACCTTGCATTAGCAACACACTCCATGATAGCTTCGTTTCTCCCCACTGTTACACTGGTGTTCTTTGGGGGGATGATGATGGAGGGGGCAATGGGGTCTGCAGGTCCTCCCACATCTATTGCACACACACACACACAAAGCGCAAAAAAGTGAAACCAATCTATAGCTGCACACCGCCCTCTGATTAAGCTTGCACATCTGCCTGATATAGTCAGCTGAGCATGACTAGATCCTTACACAGAGACTGACAATCTGTCACTACCACCAGCAGGTAGCCAGCATGCTATAACCCAGCTATTAACACCTCTGTCTTTACTTTAGATCCTTTTTCTGGTCCACACAGCATTTTCCTGAGCAAGGTGTTAGCCCAGGTGTTAGAAGCCATTATGTAACATAATTGAGACAAACACAAAAGGCGATTAAATGTAGCACCATCACTCGCGGGTTTCACGGAGCCTCCAGCCATCCATCGATTCACTGCCCTCAATCAGTGATCTCTCTCTGAATCTGATCTCATTTTCCACTACCTCCCTGGTGGACGGGTATGGGCTTGTGAACTTGTATGCGTTTGAGTGATTGCGCGTTTATGGTGTGTTATGTGTGTGTATTTGGTGGCAGTATGCTTGTGGGTGCTCAATTGTTACGGCCAGACTGGCTTAATAAGGATCCTAATCAAGTTTTTATTGTTTTTATTATTGTTATTTTGCACCATGGTATTGCAAAACTCTCCTATTCACAACTTATTTCACAATTTCAACAGTATCATGACAAAGCTTCCTTTGCAAGCACCAGCTAAATGCTGAGGCTTACCTTCTGTGGCTGATTACTGCTCTTAAGTTGAGCTTCCTATTTGATTTCTGTATTCAAGTTAAATTTCCACAACACAAGCTAATTGTTCAAACACATGCAATAAATACTGTTTAATAATTCTAACATGTGAAATCCCTATTTTATTGCAGAAATTGTCATGCTATACATATTAATCAATATAAAACGAGTATTTCACAGTGAATCCTTCTTAACGTGAACTGCTCAAAACTGCTCATCTAGATCAAGATAGTTACAAGAAGTTGCCTGTAAACAGCATGTAGAAAAAAGATAAAGATAACAGAGTATATGCTAGTGGCGTTTTGCTGCCACGTTGTAAGAGCACATTTAACGTCCCAAAATCAAAACATTTAAATGAACCCTAAAAGCTCAAAGATAGTTCAAAATGGTATCACAAAGTGTTTGAACACTGCAATAAAAGTTGTTATTGTCAAGAATGGTAGATGAAACACAACAATTAAACTTTTGAAGTGAGAAATGGAGTGAGAGATGCAAACAAGCAATAAAGTCTAAGGTACATAAATATGCATTTTGTGACATGGGAGTCAACTTAAAATTACTCTACACTTTGGTATAAAATCATTTCATCATGATAGCACAAGCATCATATTGAGGGTGATGTTAACATTATTAATAATCAGCACAGAGAAGACCAATAAATCCATGCAGAAAAGCTTACTGTCAGAGCATTAGGGGAGTTCAATGAGAAGAAATTAAACCCGGTGCAATGATTAGCTTCAGTCCAGGGGATTCATGAGGAAAAATCTAAATCACTTGGGTCAGAAGTTATTGGCTAGTGTGTAAGATTGCAGAATTTGGCTGATCTATGTGATTTTTGAGCCTTATTAATGAGCGATATTTTGTGGAACTTGATTGGCAAGGGTTTTAGAGGAGTGAGGAGTGAGGAGAAGGAGAAATGATTAAAGAAGTGAACTGATTCAAATATTGATGGTTTGTTGTTGTATAGGAATAGATAACTATATATTCAACTGAATTATTCCTTAGATCTCATGATACAGTCACGCTGAAGCTCATTTCGTGAGTGTAGAAGCTGCTTTTAGACAGAGTAATTATTGCAGTTAACAATCTATTTGAAGTGGTGGACATGTATGTAAATACACAAACTGAACAGGTTCTTTAAATCAAACTAAATAACACATGATGTTCGATTGGAAATGTGATCTGTTAGTGCAAGAAAAAATAAGAATTCAAGTCTTTTCCTTTTCCGAAAGACATGATTGGTTCCTGCCAGAAACTAATTAATGTATTGCAGCTCATAAACTCCCAGTGTTGAGAATACCTCAAGTGTGTAATCTTCTAATTAAATGCACACAGTAAACAACATGCTGACCTGCATAACAAATTCTCTTTACTAATATCACAGCATTGTTTACATCTGTTGCTGTCCAAAAACAAATGTAAAACCGAGTCATATCTGGTGTATTTCACGCGCTTAAGAATAAAGCAAAGAAAAAAACAAAACAAAGTGTGTGCCTACTTGAAGCATTAGCCAATGTTAGTTTGCTATTTCTTATTGCACTCAGCTCTGTCTCATTTGTATGCTCTCTTAAGAAAAATAAGCTCCCTCTGCTGTCTTTTTTTTGTGTCCTTTCTTCACAGAATTGCTAAAATGAACAAATGCAGCGCTGAAAACCTTATTGACTTTCAGATGCAAAACACAACCGCGTGCTCTGCAAGGTCAGATTCAGTGAAATTCAGTGATATCTGCTCCCAGCAGATTGCTGTGTCCTGCGCAATGAGTTCTGAATTACAAATACTGCATTAAAGATTTGAGAAGCAGATGCATGAAGGTGCTTTCGATAATGTGTAGTTTCTCATGCAAGACACTTAAAATCTTACTCCAACAGTTACAATCTCTATCATATAAATATCATAGAGGAGTTCCAGTGATAACTAAATGGTTTAAACATACTTAGAAACAATGCCTGTGTAGGCAAACAGCTGCAAAACAGGTTATGTGGCTCTTTTAATTGGCTGGTGAAGGTGAGCAGAGAAAGATGGATTTTTTTCTGATGAAAGGAAGAGAGGTGGGAGAATTTACGTGACTTTGTTCAGATAAAAGGTGACAGTAGGTGGGTGGATGTGGTGGGTTCAGCTAAACTTTAATGATGAGACTTGTAAGCATGTTATGCCAGCAATGCTAAATATCATTTGATGTTCTGTGCACATTCGTTTTCAAAGTGAGGCCAACCTTCTAATCTGATGCGTTTATTTGTGTGGGGGAATGTTTGTTTAATCATTCCCTGCTTGCTCAGTGTCATTTTCATAAATCAGATCTTTGTGAGGCGCAGTTAAACTGAAGGTCCACGTAACAGACCTGTGCCCTAAGACAGGTGCTTCTAGGGCTCAGGTTGTGGTTGTAATTTACTGTTAAAGCCAGAGATTAAAGGTGGACTGCAGAACAAAAGGGTGACTTTATGCTGCAGGTAGCTGATGTTCTAAAACAGTCTTTCTCAATTCTGGTTCTTAGGACACCCTTCCCTGCATGTTTTAGATGTTTCCCAGCTGCAACACACCTTATTCAGATCATTCAAATTAATCTTCAAGCTATTTGCACGCCGGTTAATAAGCCATTATTTCAGACAGGTGGGTTGGAGCTGGGTATGGAATTATGGAAACATCTAAAACATGCAGGACGGTGGGTCCAGAGGACCAGGACTGAAGAACACAAAGTCTATTGAACTTGATGAGAAAGCCTGCCAGTAGAGGGCGCTACCTCTGTTCCTATCACTGAGCCACCTGTTGTTGAGCTGGTGTGTTGAATGAATATGCATGCACTCACGAGAGAATAAAACTGTTTAAATCATATTTTCAATGACAAAAACAATCTGCGGTTGATCTGTCTTTCACTGTGTGGGTGGCTTGCATGCATATGTATGCAGGTATATCTGAGCGTGCTTTCATGAATACTTACTCTCCACTGTGAGCGTGACTGGTTGACTGGTTTTGTTTTCCCCATTCTTATCGTTGACTGCTTGGGCATAGTAACGTCCTGCATCTGGTGCCACTGTGGACAGGATTACCAGCGTGTTGTCCAGGGTGATGGCACTGATGTGCAAAAATACAAACTTCAATAATTATTATTTTAAATACACAACATTACTATGCTATACATTGAAACCTGCAACACTTTAGAGCAGCCTCAAATAAGGCAGACAAGGATTTAAACCTCCTCAATCAAATTATAGAATTTGTCTCCAAACACACACATAACCCAAGCATGCATCACAGACAGACTCCCTCAGATCATTAAACCAGTGACTAGTTGTTTCTTACAGTCAATAAATCCTGAGGGTAAACTGACACACGAGCATGCACATAAATTATGT
The DNA here is from genome assembly GCA_029874935.1 of Atherina boyeri. Taxonomy (NCBI): domain Eukaryota; kingdom Metazoa; phylum Chordata; class Actinopteri; order Atheriniformes; family Atherinidae; genus Atherina; species Atherina boyeri. The sequence goes on along the minus strand of JAPMNP010722884.1, from coordinate 1,941 downwards.
CGAAAAAGAGGCACACAAAGACATTTCTTTTACGAGCGCTTTCATCTACAATGTACTGTAGTGTCTTAAAAAGAATAGCTCAGAGGTTTGCCTCCTATTTTGTAGTGTTTGAGAAGACCACAAAGTCCTTTGTCATTTTAATTTCTGTATAACCTTGGGGATTTCTGCACAATGATGCCGTACGTGTTTTGTTCATGGAAACACTTGGCCATTTGCTAAGATGGCATTTTATCTGCATGGAAGACAAGTTCATTGCTCCAGTGACGGAATTGTATAACTAATAAACATGGAAATCGTTGTTTGAATTTCATTTGCTCCATTCAAGTGATGGTTAGAATCCATTAGAGCTCATCTTTGTGCAACCACCTCCAATGTACTGTACGGAGAAAAAAAATTGCATTGTCCTAAATTACCTTGGGTGGATTTTTCCACCCACTTTATTTACATTTATTATAATTGTAGAGAGCTGCATTTTGTCATTTAAAAGTGACAACATTTTATATACTTGAAATTGCCTCTCAAATTTAAAGCTATCCTTTACAATCCTTTCAGTAACTGCTGTGGCACAGCAGCCTCTGCAAGGACGGAATGCCTGTTAAGCTGATAGTCCAAGATGTTGTTGAAGTGCCTATTAAATGAGAGTTGACGCTAAGCATGCAGCCAGATTAGACTCTTCTTATATCTGCCACCATCTGCTTGATCGGTGTGGGATAAACACTCCTGGACAATTAGGAGCCGCAGCGCTCACAGAGTCAACAGACACAAACACCAATATGCACACACACCTGTGAATATCAATGTGGTGTGACACAAAGCAAGCAAACAAGCGATAAATGCAGAGTGTCCTGCCAGCACCTCTCATCGTCACAGAGCAAAGTTTCACAGCTTCCGTGCTGATAAGAGTCAGCCGTGTGGCTATTGGTCGAAAATGTATAAAGGGAAAGCTTTTTTTTTTCTTCTTTTTTTTAAAGACATCTGTCTGTGCTTGTGCAGCCATTTTTTTTACCATTCTTTTTTTTTTCTTTTTTAGGTCTGTAGGCAGATACAGCCATTTTTTTATTCTTATTATTGTTTTTTTTTTTTTTTAGGTCTGTAGGCAGATGACGCATGCACAAATCTATGCCTCAAGCAAAAACACGCAACTCAGGGTGAAAATGTTCATAACAGCTATGACATAGTACAGCTGGCTGCTGAATAATAAATGAGGAGGTGGTTTCTGAGGAGTTATGGACTGCCTTCCTCTATTTGTCTGGATGGCAAAATTAATCTCAGGTGATTACCTTCGTAGAGATGCCTAAAGAAAATTGCATATCTGAACAGGCATGAATCCAACCAACATACAATACAGCACCGTACTTTGACTCACAAACTGAGCATGGCTCATGTAGATGCAGTCCCCTGCTGAACCCACAATGTATGTATCCCATCTTCAGACAGATTCTTACCACATGCACATATGCACACACACATGCGCGCTCACAAATCCAACCAGGGTGAGAGCTGTCAGTCAGTCATATCATCAATTGAGGCCTTTTGTCCAATTTTGTCTAATTGGTTCCCCTGCTGCCTGATCTATCTCTACCCTTCAATCATTCTGCCTGCGAAGTCAATAGGGGAGATATAATAACCCACTTTATCACTGAGAGGTGATTCAGTGATGAACACGAGGCCTGCGCCAACATTCGCTCATCAACTATTCTGCTAAAATTTCACTCATGGCGAGAGGGGGAATTGGAGAAAATCTGTGAACAGTATTGAACTTCTCAGTCTTCTCTGAAGTGAAAGGAATTCTGCTTCAGCTGCCCAGCAATAGCCAGCAACTCCTATATGATCGCACTTGCTCAGACAGGCACAAACACACACACACACACAACACACAACACACACACACACACACACACACACGCACGCACACACACACATACACACACACACACACAC
>JAPMNP010722870.1:0-17786 GCA_029874935.1 Atherina boyeri | reverse complement strand
CAAAGCACTGAATGGTTTAGGGCCAAAATACATTCAGGATCTTCTGGTTCGTTATGAACCAATCAGATCCCTCAGAAGTAAACATGGAGTGGCAGCATTCAGGTTTTATGCCCTTCATATGTGGAACACACTCCTAGAAAACTGCAGGTCAGCTGAGACTCAGCTGTTATCAAGGATAAAAACTTTTCTTTTGACTGCTACCTTTTATCAAAACAGCTTTTAATCCTTCCCATAGTAACTTTTATTTTTTGCATTTTGTCTTATCCTATTTTAGTTTTATCAGCCCTTTTGTTCGATTTTTGCCTTTCTTTTTGAAACTTGCTTCTTTATGTACTTTTTAATGCTTCTTCTGCACTTTGCTGTAAAGTTTAGTTTTATGTATAGCACTTTGTCTTGTACATGAAATATGCTATACAAATAAACTTGCCTTGCATAGAATTAAATCTGACTTGACTGTGAGTGTTCTTGAATGAATAGTTGTTTGCTTGTGAAATGCTGTATGTAGTTATTATTGAAAAAATAGTTTAACTTACCCAAAGGGAATTCTAACATTAAGACACTGCAATATCTGGATTTTCAAATTTATTTTAAGATAACAAAAAGCTTTGGAAATGGCCAACAGTTATTTGAATTTTTTTTTAATGTTGTATTTTAATTAACTGAACAGCAGAAGATAACACAAATGCTGACTTTGTTCAAACATGTCAGCAATCAAATATTGGTCATAAAAGTTCATATATAGATTTTTTTTTGTGAATGCCACTATCTTTAAACTAAGTTTGTAAGCATAACTTAAAAACTTAAGAACAAAGATGTTCCTAAGAGTGATTGGTTTCTGTACAGTTTACTGTACAGAAACCATACATACTGTATGGCTTACTTCTTGCACAGTTATTGCAGTTTCACGGTACATTTTTAGATGCAGCTGCACACGTTGTTGAGAGACAACAGTATACCAAAGTACTCCTAAGCCCATGTGGTGATATTAATCAGGTGACATCATCATTTATCATATCAGAATTTTATATTGGGAAATTATGACACAAAGTAGTGAACCATAACCCATCTATGATCAGCCGTAATAAACATTCAGCAAATGTTCATTTTATACCCAATCCTTGCATCCTCACACATCAACAATCTGTCTTGTACATTTTATGAACGAAAATTTTAAATTATTTGAATGTAGTGCTGATATTAAACTCTAAATTTATGCACATTCTCTAAACAAAACTAATAAAGTAAGTAGAGACACTGAAAATCATTTGAATTAATATTTATTTCCTATAAATAAATATCAAAATGGCAAATTAAAGATTTAAGCATTGATTACATTTTTAGAAAACTTTAGCGTATCTGAAAATACATTGTCGATAACATCTTTGGGCCATTCAGCTCTGGCATTTTGAATATTCCCAAAAATTATTTTAAATTAAAGAAATGACTCAAAGACCAATTGTAACTCTTTTTTTTTATTTTAATTACATACAATATGCAATATGCAACATCGGTTCAGCTCACATACTGCTGTTCTGCTCAGGAATATTTACGGTCAATTTTCTTTGGTAAAAATCAAGGTCTGGAAAACTCCTAATTACATTCTGTTAGATTAATGTTGAACAACAACATTTTTGAAAAGCATCTCAAGCAAATGCGGTCACTGTAGAACCGGCACTTTCATGAAGGGTTTAACTAATCAACATAGAGAAAAGAATAATGACTTTGCTTTACAGGTATAATTTAGATTAATATATACTTGAGGCATTTGAATCATAAATATATGTTCTTTATTCACTTATTTGTACCCACTGTTATAATACTCAAATTTGCTCAAATGTCAGAAAAACATAATGAAAGTCTTTCTCAGGGGTTTCTTTTGAAGCAGCCTTTGGGACAAATGCCTCTATTTTTACCTTCAGGGTTTCCTTTTAATCTAGCATCTCCTCTGGTGTGTGTTCAAAAGGATGCCATATGAATGCCTGCTCCTTAAACTGATAGAAAGGACAAAAGTAAATCAAAAGCTTGTAATTTCACGAATGTTCTATAAAAGCAAAACCCTCTCCGTCCTTTGGCTCGTGTCATGTCTTGAGGGGGTTTTCTTGTCTCTTTATCACATACACTGCCACTGCAAGGGACAGAAATTCAAGACGGTTCAATGGGGATGGTGGCACCTCTTGGAAACCAATTATACACAGGCTCTGAAGCCCTCATTTCTGTGCAGGAGCCTTGAATGGTTTTGATATTCCATGATGAATTACCACAACCAAATGAGAAGGAGAGAGAGAAGGGGAGAGCAAAAAAGCGAAAGAGCAAGAGACTGAATGAGAAAATCCAGGAGGATTTCTTTGCCTCGACTCCCTCGGGGCGCTCAGTGTGTTGGTGGAGTACTGTACGTTTCTCTGGCAAGCATATCTCCTCTCCTCCTCCCACGCTCGTCTCTCAAACCGAATGAACTCCCAGCGGAGGAGTTCCTTCATCCAGCCAGAGTGTGCGTGCTCTCATGTAGCGTACACCTCCTCCTAATTAAACAATGGCAAGCGCTGAAAATGTTGTTTGACAGAAACAGTGAAAATTGACTTTGTGCAGAAGAAAATATGAAAAGTCAATGCTAATCTCTCAAGATAAAAGTTTGTTTAGCAGAGAAAGTTGGACCATGCTGATTGTGTTTTACACACGGCCTCTTGCTGATTCAAGGGTTGCTTTGATTTTGAGCATTGGACATCATTTCGTCATGGATTCTTTGCTTTAAGCTTTCATGTAACCCAGGATCCTTTGGTCTTTGTATAGCTGTTTGTAGAGCAGCAAAAACATCATTACTCAAATAACACAAAGGCCTCTGGAGAGATGAAGAATGTAAACCATCACCAGAAAGAATTTTTTTTTCAGCAGTAATCAGCTTAGAAACGGTGAAAACTATCTGCATAACTCTTCAGTGCAGCACAGAGAACATTAACATGCAAACAAACTGTAAACTGATACAACTGCTGGCATTCTGCTTAAAGCAATGTTTCGTTAATGGGTTTATGTGATTTATGCGGTTTGTGATTTTTCTAATGAACCAGTTTTAATGGAAATGATGTGATAATTGGACAAAAACTGTGGTAAAATGTAAATTTAACAGTCTGAGACCAGAAAGGTTAGCTGCAAAGATGCAAAGTCAGCAGAGACATAACTCCAACCTGAGCAGTGCGACCAGTTTAAAACGTCTGCTGATGATAAAGCGCTAACATTATAAGAATTTAATTGATTTGGGTTTTGAAACACATCAGAAATGTTTTTCATAGTTTTCATAGCACATGCATGTAAAGATAAGTTCTCCCGATGAACTGTCCATCCTGTTCTGAATTACTCTAAATATGAGGCAAACATAATTTACACACAAACACACACCTTGCCTCTTGCCAAATAACTGGTGCTCGGGATATAGGTGCTGGAATAGGCTCTGGTGACCCTGAATTGTTAGTCATTGGTATAGAAAATGGAAGAAAGGATAGCATCCAGAACATTTTTCTAAAACCAATGTATGACACAGTTTGTGAAGATCTATGGCATATTTAGATATTAACTGTAGCATTGCGTTGAAAAAGACTCCATGTTGTTGTCAATGTGCAGCTGTGTTCAAACCAATCATTGCCCTACAGTGGAAGTTAAAGGTGTTTTTTAGGTGGAATGTTTATCAACAATAAGGCTGAGAATACATTTTTTAAAAGGACATGTCTGCGTGTTAATGATACATACATAGTGATGATGCATAGATTATTGAGAGGAGAGTGCGTCCTGAGATCATGTCATCAGGGAGCGTCTCTCTGCCACAAAACAGACAACACAAAGTTTTGAGAGTATATAAAGAAAACAAGTCTGTTGATTGTAATTTCTGACTAACAAGATGTACGTGTGACGTAATATCCGTTCCAGCTTCCAGACGAGTGACGTGGTTTCCGGTCCAGTCATGGTTTATTCAAAAAACCTGTTTCCATGGCAAAAAGTCGCAACCCCACTAGTGGCATGTAACATGGAGGTGACTTGCAGCTGTTTGTTCTGCGTCATGATCCTTACATTAATAAAACACCAATTTCCTTGACTGTCTACATGTTTGTTGTTTACTTCCTGCAAATCTGGAAGTTCTGCATGCCTTGAGCTCAGTGATACACCCCCAGCTGGAATCCACCAGTAATTAACATGTAAACATGAATGAGAGTTTAAAGGTGCAGTGTGTATGAATTACTGACATTTAGTGGTAAAGACAGGCACAGAAATGAGAATAAGAGAAGAGAATAAAAACAACATTTCTTTGGGTAAAGTATTTAGACAGGAATAAAATATGTGTTTTGATTATTTTGAATTTTTCTGTCAATGACATTGGCTTTTGTGTCACACTGTACCTTTTAAAAAGCAAGTAGATTTTTTTCCTAAAAAAAAAAAAAAATCCTAAAAAAGGTTCATGCCTTCTTAACTCCAGATTTCTACATGTGCCTGACAGATCTAAATAAAAACTGGAAAAGAGCAAAAACTGACTCTTGAGTCCATGTGTGCAGAGATTTCTATTTAATCATGTGATTCAATTTCTGGACTTCTACTAAAGTCAGTTCTTAAGACTATGGAAATATATGAATGTGTCTATCTTTGTAAACTTTCTCACTAACTAAACTACATATAAGAATAGATTAGGTGTTAACCATTATGGGTTATAGAAAAGTATTTGTAACATTAGTTAAAGTTCAAATACACACAGTTTAGCTGTAATGAGGTGAAGGGCTTCTCAGATTTTATCCGACATCTCCACAAATGTGATTTATGCTCGCAGCACAGCGAGGAGCTCAAATCTTTAATTACCGTGCAAATTACAGGCCACTGTAATTCATCAGTACACAACCACCAGAACCTTGTTTCCACACTAATTTAATGAATAATTACCTTCTTGTAAAACCTGCCTCTTCTGGTACAACGGCGAAGGCTTCGGTGGGTGTGGCCAAGAACACGTAGCTGCCTTCACATGCTCAACCAGTGTTTTAAATAGAACACCTTAATTGCATTGATGTTTGGATCTTTAATACTGCATAGAATCCAGTTGTATATCAGGTTGTCTGCAACATCTGTTGATTGTATTCTCTGAATCCAATCAACCAGACAAAGGTGACTGCTTTGATTTTTTTTCCTGCTTGATTGAGGCCACTGACCACAAATTCCCATTAGTGGTTGTTGGGTGAAGCTTGCACATGAATTTACAAAGCTCATGACATTGAATTTATTCAACAAACATCAAGTCTGACTTCTAAAACCAGAGAAGTCAATTTCGGTCAGTTTTAGAGCACAGGCCTTGATCTCTAAATGATATTTTCCTATTAAGATATTGTTTGTTTTTATCACATCATTCCAGCCTTTGATAGCAAAACTGTTTTTTCTGCAGTCAGAAAACTGATGTCTTACTGTGCATAAGTGTTCAGTTAAAGTGAATGTGAGACTGCTGAATAACAACCTCAGAATATTTTCCTCTACCAACAGACAGAGCTCCAAACCATGAACTGAATCCACTCTATTGATTCCACCCTTCACGTTAACTCTACTTATAATAGAAAGACAGGAGTCTGAAGGAAAGCTGGCACGAACATTCTGACCTTCACTTGCACCAAAAACACAAAGATCCAGGAACTGTGTACTTGTATCCAATCAATTACTTGGTAGCTTAATTGATTTGCAAAAGGTAATCACTGGGCACACATCCACCAGGGCAGAGCATTTGATGTTTTAATAAATGGTTTTAGAGCAGAACTGGATGAATGAATCAATTCAACCTCTGCAACCTTGATTATGGCATGGGTTAGGGGGAAAAATACACCAATGTCGCAGTGAGACATGCAAAAGAAAGAATTGGTTGGGATTATCTTTATTGTTTACACTGGAGTGGTGTACAGCAGCGCAGTAAAGATCAAAGCTGACCACAATACTCAATTCTGTCTTACGGGAAGGAAACTGAGACCTGATGCTTACTGTACTGCATAATATCTTGTAACACTGAAGAAACTGCTGGAAAATGTGAAAATAAATAGCCACCTGTAATTGACGTTTGTCCTGATGAATGCACGTCAACCATTTCCATCAATTTATATCACACTGTGAAATTTAAAATAAAGCTGACATTATGTAACGCTGGTTTGAGTCACGCACATCATTGAAATTTCTGAATTGACATTATCATTTCTGCTCATTTAATGGTTTATTTTGGGTGCTCTCTTAGCTTTGCACCCATCATGACTGCAAACAGCTTGAATTAAATGTAATTGTTTTGGAACAATGAGAGCTCTCTTCTGGGGGATTCTCTGGAAAAAAAGAGGATTTGGCTAAAGTGTAAGATTAGTTGCATTCTTCAGCTTGGTTTCTGCGTCATCTCCGTCACGTAGGTTACACCATGACGCCCATAGCCTCTGCTGTGTTTATACTTATACGTCATCTCCGCTCAAGTGTAGCTGGCTACAGGTCGGACCAGCCTGGCTGTCTCTGATGGGTTGTGTGTTTATACTCGAGCGTAGGGTCAAAGCGTCATGCTGCAATTTCTTTTCCAAATCTGCAGGTGGTAGTAGGGCTGATACCGGCCTCTATTTATACCGGTAAACTCCTCACTGAAGTTTTTTTTTTCGATGTTTCCGGCAAGTATTCTCACTCTGACCAATCACAAGGGGGTACTTTCTCTGCGTCGCGTCACTGGGCTGCACATCAGGTTAACATGTGTCTGTACAACGTTGTTCATAAGGTTTGCTGAGCCGTGCTTTTTCTGGTCCCCTCCCCTAGAGATCTGTTTGCCATGGGTGACCCTACTACGAGCATAAAGTCCCCGAAAACATAACTCCTATCTTTGGGAAACCCCTCCACTGTGGTAAAGTGGCAGCTAAGGAAATTATTTATGTATTTATTTTTTTCAAAATCAAATAATCAAAGATTGTGACACCATGTAGAAATAGTATTGTTCCTATGTTGACATCTAGTGTATGTTCTAAACCTGGGAGCATATATTAAGATGTCATTACCAACTCCAGAACTGAAAAGACAACCAAAAAAACATGGTACAGTATTGTTTTGGGACTGCTAAGTTCTTTTTTTTTTTCAACCAAATGGAGATGTGACAATTCTAATTTCCAATCTGTCATATAGTCGATATCCTTTTTGTTGTAAATCGCACATATAAGTAAAACTTATTTACAACAACACACAAAGAAAATAGCGGATAGCAAAGCCCTGGGTTTAAAGCGCCAATATTAGAAAATTACAGCATGGTTTTCAACTGTTAGCAGTGGGATTCGAGCCATCCTATCTAATGTACATCGTTTTAGCAATATTTAAACCTCTGACAGTACTGTTATCACTGATTCGTATAGGGTTTCTTTTATGCATATGCATAAGGTTTTAGTATATATTTGGAGATTGTCAGGAGTTTATATGCAAGACATTGCTTATGTGTGTATGTGAGAGTTGATTTTTCTGTGTATGTGTAAGTGATTATAGTTCTCTATGCATGATTTCAGAGGTGCGTATGAGAATAAAAAATGCATTTTTTTCCAATCTTTATCTTTTCTTATCTTTCTATCTGGCAGCTAATAGCATTCCCCAAGAAAGACATGGAAGTAGAGTTGCTCACTTTATGCCCGAAAACTGGTTGCTATAAAAAGAGGTGAAAGTGATTAGTTTAAAAGGGAAGTGTTGTATTGCATGTCTGTTGTTTTTATTACCAAAACATTCCATTAAGACCTCAGCAAATCATGCCAACTTGAGAAAAAATTGAAAAAAATTAAGCATCTTCACTTCTGAACCTCTCACCATCACTTTCAAACTCTTCAGAAGCTGCATCAAAATTCAAGGTTACACCACCTGCCCTCTGATTGGACATTCTGATTTATGACTGATTTTCTCATTGTTTAGTCAGCCAAGCTTATTCACTTGAAAGACACCCATACTGAAAACTTTTCCTTTTTCCAAACACAACTTAGCTGCTACTCAAATGTCATGCGTATCTGCAGTATTTATTATCCAAATGCTTATTTATTCTGATCTCAAACTGTGGTTAAGTGTGACAGTTATGGTGAATTAATAAGGTCTGAGTGTTTGAGTTGTGGTAAAAGATGCCAACAAGAAAGTATTTTACCACTAAATGAGCACCAGACCAGTATATCAAAGATTAGAAGAACATCAAACAAAGTCTATCCAGTGAATCTTGTGCTGTTCTACAATACAAAAAAAATACTTCTCTCTCATTTCACTGAAAATAGCTAATACTACATTTGTAAAAAATTGTATCCAACTGCATTTTTTTGTATCTCTTTGCACTGAAGAGTGTCTGAATTGCAAGTACAACATGTATCTAGATACGTATCAAATCATACTTATTATAACCACTCTAACCTTAAGGACTGATTCACATCCCAATGGAGCTATTTATCTGTTTGCTGTTGCAAACTATTTCCCCTGTTACCAAATTCAGCACAGATGGGCATCTCCCTGGAAGCTTGCCCAAGGCTAAGCTGCAAAATATGTGCTATTAGTTGAATTCATTCAACAGAAAACTTTATTAATAAGCAATTGTTTGTCCTTGTGAGAAGGTGTTATGAATCATTTAAATGTGTCTCAGATTTAGTTAAATCCATCCACCCATCTAATTTTTATGAATTTTTGTGTTACCGTACAGTAGAAACAATAGCAAAAGTGTGAAAAGAGCCTGTTTCAAACATTCAAATATACACTTGCTCCTACAAAAGGTCAAAGACTGAAATGTAAAATGAGTTTCAGAAAAAATCAAATAGGCCCAAAATAAAATAAATATTCAACAAATCGGATGAAAATCAGGACAGGCGTAAAACAAATAAAAACAAACCAAAAAAAAAATCTGAAGTGTGACAGCACTAACAAGAGCTGACCGAAGGTAAAATAGTCATTTCTGAGGAGAAGGTGATGTATTATTGTGTGGCTGCTGCGCCTGTAGCTGCAGCAAGCCCTCAGAGAGCCGCAGTCCACCGTCACCTGATTTCTTTTCACCTTGTTTAAGGCTGCACTCCTTCATGGCCCTGCCTCCATCTCCCTCCCTGCATGGACCTGTCTCATTACGTCCATCTCAACGAGTCACTCGGCCGAGGTGGAGGAGGGACAGAGGGAAGACGAAAGAGGGAGGGATGGGAAGGGGGCAGGTAAACACAAGGACAGGTGAAGAAAGACGACCAGAAAGAAACGCATACAATCATGTAATATTATATGTCTAAATCCATCCTGACAAGAGACCAAATTTGTGTTTAGTGTGGACATCAGAGTGAGCATGTAAATTTATCAGAGACAGGGTGGACAGAGAAGGACAAAGTAACACATTACACATTGTGTTTGCTTTAAATTAAGAATTGTGTCTTCCAGGAAAGCAGTTATCCCAACCCTCTGTGCTTCATGACATGAATTGAGACATGTGCCAGAATAAATGAAGATAAAACTGATATCATTGTGTTTGGGAACAAAGACGAGCATTCACAAACTAGTGAAGATTTTTACACTGGTTTCTTGTATGCCAAAGAGTTCTGGTCCAAAATACATAGTCAAAAGTTTGGACACAGTTTCTTATGAAATCCAATCGGTGAATGTGTCCAAACTTTTGACTGGCAGTTAAAATACCTGTTCTGCTGACATCATTTGACCCTTCTCGAGAGTTAGGACTAAACAAGATTATCTGCTTCTAATATCTGGATAAATCTGCCAGAAAACTCAAACTCTGATTCCAACCTGAGTTCTTTTGAATCGTGCCTGAATTTTTATTTTTTTTCACAGCTTTTAGTTAAAATAAAGTTTGTTTGCTTTATTCTTTTTGAATATATATTCATGCATATGTACATAGATGGTGATTGGGATGAAGATGAAGATGAAGATGATGATGATGATGTATTTCATTTTCATTGTCTACAGTATATGTAAGTGACTGTGAATGTTCTTGTCTGTTTTTTTCCCCCGTCACAGCACATTTATTTGCTACATAAATAAACTTGCCTTCATCAGCGTTCTCAAACACATAGGTGCACTTTGGTTTGAGCAAGTTAAAGATGCTTTCATTTTAAAAATAAATTTTAATCTTATGTGTGTCTTCTTTCTTAAGAATGTTACTTTCTAGTGTTTGCTACAGTTGAAATGAACACATGAAAATAATCACAACTTAAAGTACAACAAAACAAAATTTTCTCATTGCACGACTAGCATGATATTTTGGGACAACATCAGAGCATGAAATGATTTACTTCTGCATCCACGTAGTATCTCTGGCAAGTCACACACAAAATGTGAAGGATATACTTAGAACAAAAAGTGATGAAAGTGTTTGAAATATGGACACTAAAATCAAAGTAATGAACAGCCTAGAAATGCAAAACCCATGAATCCCAAATTACTGATTCTGTTAGATTAAATATCAGCACAGTGCAGCAGTTTTAGACCCCATAAAAAATACATAATATGGCTTTAACAGCACTTTCACAGCATGATATTAAACACTAGTTACCACATAAATACTAAACCATCATCAAAAGAAAAAAGAATAGAAGAGAAGATAAAGAAGAAAAAGAAATTGATGACAGTTTTACACTCCAAAGTTGGTTCTCAAGGTTCGCTGTCCTGCAGGTTTTCAATGTTTTCCTACTCAGACACATATGACTCAAATTAAATGGATCCAACGTAAAGTTCTGCACAATGATTCATTAATTCATGCCGGGTCTGTTGGAGCAGGGACACATCCAAAACTCACAGAATTGGGGGCTGGAGCTGGGCATCCCTGCTCTAAGAGTATTACCTGATGCTGATGGACTTAATGAGCATTGTGTGAACTCATTTACTAAGACCTTGAGTGTAAAGGACATTGATTTATACATAAACGTGCCACCTATAAAATGCTGTATTATTGAGAGTGAATTTACTATCACTTAATCATTATATAAAGGCTGACAGAGCCGCAGGATCCTGCTTTGAATATTTATAACATCTCTTTTTCTGTACACTGTATTTGACATGTAAACATGTAAAACACAGCAACAAAAATGATTTGGGCTCCGAGTACTTATCTATAAAACCCAAATGTGGCAAACAGAATTAGTTAGATGACTTTAAAGCTGTTACGTGTTATGTTTTTAGTTTATTTTCATTTGTATTGCAAAAACTCAACAAAGCTACAAAGGCAAAAGTTGACCTTGTTACTTCCTATAGAGATTGCTCCATCAGCAATGGCTGGTCACTGTCTATTATCATGTCCAAAAATATTTACAAATATCTAAAAAAGTCACCTGTCGGAACAGATGGGTTCATGTGAAATGGTCAGAAAAGTTACTTGCTATCATCTTTTCTGGATCAACTTCCCTTGACCTCAGAGAAGTTCATATTGATGGGGAGAACAAACAAACAAACAAAAAAGCTGCTGTAAAACAGGATTTTGACCACATCTGTTCTTTTGGTTTGCAGTGTTGAATCTACAGATGTTAAAGGTGGTACAGAGGATTTTCCAGGTCTGCGACGGTTAGAATCATTTTCAAATAATGCATCTGCATGAGACCGCCTCCTCCCCCACCTATCCTCCAATCATCATCATCATCACTTTATTTATAAAGCGCCTTCACATCAGCAGCAGCTGAACAAAGCGCTGTATGAAAAAGCCAATGAAAAGCCTCCCCCTACTACTCAAAAATTAGAGAGGTTGATTGATGTACCAACGACCAATATTGCATGGCTAGGGGTCGTTTTCTATTGGCTATTGTTTTTTGGGCCCCACCACGTCCAAACTCACTATTTCTTTTTACTTTTTTTTGTTTTCCATAAGTATGGGCCTGCTAAATATCTCTCCTGTAGGTTTTAGCAAAGATTTAAATTTTGTCAAAAAAGAAAAATCCTCTGTACCACCTTTAAAAGGAATATACGGTACAGAAGAATTATGGAATTACATTTGTGTCAATTTTTGTGGCGGTTGCAGTTTTCACACAATCATTTATTACCTGCAGTTGCAGAAATTAAGCACAAAACAACCACATGTTCAATCCAGGGAGGGTGAAGGGATATTGGGCTCTTTTAAGGTCCATGATGAGCTGCAGGGTTACAGATTGAAGGTGTGAAAGCTGCGGGCTCATGAAGGCTGTGAGTTCTACTTGACTGGAAAACGCCTTGTACATGTAAGGGTTGGATGCTCGGCATTTTCCATCTATGGACCATTGGTACAGTTTAATGATTAAACTATTCTCAGTCTATTTCCATCTCAACCTAGCCCCCAGGTCCTTCAACAAAGTATAACTGTCTCTACTCCCAGGACTGATTCTTACTATCTGGCTGAAAACCTGCCTGAACTGGGGAAGGTGGAATTCAGTCCTGCTGCTTATTGTGTTTAGAATCAGATTAGCTGAATGTGACACAGTTGGTCTCTGTGAATTCAGTTTAAATGACTTGGAGGAAAACACACCTGCTTCTAGTTATGACCCTTTTATGATTCTCTAATTGATTATTTTCTTCCCATGACAACTGTTTATTTTTATTTGTCGCCCTGTTCATAAGGCAGCTGTCTGCCTCAGTTGGAAAATTTGGTAAAATATTAATTTCAAATCATGTTTTTCTGTTCAAAGGCCCAGAATACTGTGTTCATAAACCTAGATCCAAGGACTCAGGTCAGCAGGTCCAGACCAGAGTCCAGACATAACATGGAGAAGCAGCATCTAAGTGCTATGCTGCAAACAAGTGGAACAAACGGCCAATGGAGTTTAAACTTTCACCAAATGTAGACATTTTGAAATCCAGGTTTAAAAACATTTATTTCACATGCACCTATGAATGAAATCTGCATGGTATCTTGTACTTACCTGGACTGTTGCTTGTTTTTAATTACCTTAATTTAATCTAGTTATTTTATAGGATTTTATTATGCAATGTCACTTGTTCAACTTCTAATATGAAGAGAAAAGGTGTAAAAACTGTTTGGGAATGTCATAAAAGTCTTCAAGGATATCTGACCACCTGGCTGTGAGTACAAAACCTGACTTTCAGATGATCATTGCTAAAATCACATCGAGTCAAATGTTTATAAGGCTGCAAAACATGTCCATGACCCAAATACTGCAAGTCAGATGAACTTTGCATCACGGCATTTTACCAACCTCACTATAAAAATATTCTACTATGATGCATTCTAAAGCTTAGTTAAGAGAGTACTGTATATGCAAGGCCAGTATAAATTACTATATTTGCTGTTCAAGTGTCAAAAGTTCTCGTATCATTTTGCAGTGCAATTCGTCCTTGTCAGTTTTTTTCAGTTAAATTTGAAGTTTTGCAAATTATCCCTGTTAAAGCATCTACTGTATTTTAACTGATACAAGATCCAAGGCTGAGTAAATTTGAACAACTTACTACTTAGTACAAATGAACATGGCTAGAGGGCAGGAAATGGAAATTACCAGGTGACCAGGTTAGGGAGATGAGAAACAGGTAAGCAAATTGGTGTGTGCAGGATTTAAGAGGGATAGTGTGAAGACATATTGAACATGAGATGGAGTCATTACACTGGTGAAAAATATATCTGTATGGAAATATAAGCATTTACAGTACTGGACGCAGTGACAGCAGGAATTGAGGCAGTGGTTTGCGTAAACACAGGAATGATGACCAAATCAACAAGATAAAAGTACAATTTTCTATTTAAACCTCATTTTAGTACAGTAATTGCAACTGAATTTACAACAAAACCTTTTAAATATGAATTGCCTACTGTAAGCTCAACCCTCTCTTGTGGATACCTGGGAGCTGGAGTTGTATATTCGCCACTTTTCCACCAACATCTGTTGTTCCAAACTGGCAACTCATTCACAACTACGACATAGTTCACCTTTAACACTGCGTGGGATTCACTCTGGCAGACTGAAAATGCGACTCTGGTGAAGGCTACCTTGGGGTTCCTGCAGCACTCTGAGTAGCTCAATGGCTGTCATCATCATGCTGAGATACCACTTATCCACTCCATCATGTATTTCAGCCATTAAAGGACTCGACAAGTTCACAGAAGTTCTCGCAGAAAGTTCTTCAGCTCTCAGTTGGGTCAGGATTGAGAACTGAGAATAACGTCTCTTATCTGGACAAGTAGTTTGGCTGTTTCTGGCAACATTGTGTCAAGGGCGGGATGGAAAATGTGGAGTACAGGCCTGGAATTTCCTGATTTTAGGGGCATGGCCACTTGGCTTTAGTGTTGTCAACTTTTTGAGGGCACAAAGGCCAAATATTAGGGTAGGAAGGGCATAAAAAAAACCAATGATTTTAAGTCTACAGTCATATTAATTTAACTTAAAGGTTAAAGGTGATTACAGTTTTAATATATAAAAATCACTTTCAATAAAATTAATCAAGAAGCTGTTTATTCAAAGAATAGCTTTCATCTTTTAATATATATTCTTTCCCAGCAAACACAGTAAACTTTAAATAAACATTGAAAAAACAAATAATGTATTGGATGCCTTAGGAGGTTTTTACCTTGTTGTGTCATGGCAAATAAAGTTTAATCAGCATGTTTTTTCAAAGTCACTGCGAGCCCATCAGTTTTTGAGTCAAGTCACTCGACAACAGCCCTGGTCGAGTTGTGGGTTAGAGAACTCACTAATGCACTTTACCAACAACGTTAAACCAGCACACTGCATTGGATCACTAAATACGAACAGTGTCTTACATATTATATCATATCTTAAGAGTTCATTGTTTTAAAATTTTAAACTCCTTTTTACTCACCATGAACTCTCTTATAAAACTGATTCAATGCTTTTAACTTTGTGCCCCATTTCTTTTTGTGCTTTGGTATTTAGTCTCTTCTGTTGTTTCTTTTTTTTTTTTTACCTTTTTAGTCTGTAAGATTTCTTAATGTAAAGTGCATTATATTGATTGAATCATCACCATCATCATCATCATCATCATCATCATCATCATCATCATCATCATTTACCAGAGATATCTACAGTGCTACATGTTAATTTATTGATTAATAAATGATTCATTATCAAAATGAATCTCATTGCATTACAATGATTCATTTAAATAACCTCTTCCTAATGGAATTAAGTAATTAAATGCCCCTATAAGCAAATGTGTTGCACAGTTTGGGAAAGTCATCAGGGTGCAAAATGCAAATATATGAAATGTGAAGGTGTTTCCTTATGGTTGACTTCACACATTTCTTTTACCACATATACTGGCATATTTGGAACATTGCTCAGTATGTGGGAGTATAATAGACACAGTAGCGCAAAAAAGAAATGTATCTCAGTACAGACTTTTATCAATTTGTGTCCCAGACAAGATAACACGTCAGAGCACTAAGCATTACATGTTGACATGATATAAGAAGGTTTGTGTTCACAAAACTAATAAAGTTGTCACATTACACTGAATACAGACAATGGAGATGTCCACAGTGACAGCTCATCATCTGTTCAGTGCGTGCTATCATTTTGTCTTTGCCTTAGATGAAGCCATGCATCACCGCCTGTTGCCAGGCCTGGGATTCGTTGATCTGTCCTTCTGGTCCCTCAGAGGCCTCCGTCCTCCACTACCATGGTTTGCGATTAGCTCGTCACTCTGAACATTTCTGGAGCAGAACTAATCAGGCTGAAGAAAAGACTTACCCCACCTCTAGCCAGGCGTGAATTGTCTTACCAATGTATGCAAGAGGTGAACAGAAGAAAAGTAGAATCAGAGTTAATTTCCAGAATCTCGTCTCTTGTACAGTTGGAGACGTCTAGACTTCATCTGTCTTCTGGTGAATTGATCAGCAAGAGTGATTGACTTGAAGAAGCACTTATTAAGTTGTAATTAAAACAATTGTACTAATCTTACTTTATTAGAGATTGCCTGTGAGCTTTTTGCTTCTTCTATAGTATATATAGAGATTGTTGTGCAGAAACACAGAAATGTAGTTTAGACTTTTTCTATTTTATTTCAATAGATGTGCATTGTTTTATGTCAGTAACACCCAATGGACATGCATACAAGGTTGTCCATTAAAATGAAACTTCTTCACAGGTCTTCAGGACACATCTTATCCATGCACAACACTTTAAATCCCCCTAATTAGCATTTATATGCACCATATAAAATTTCAATAACTTCTTTACAATGCACACATGAAACTTTTTTTCAATGAAACTATCCAGCCTCTTAACAAATAGTTTCTCCAAGATCTTGGAAAATTGTGGGAATAGCAATAGAAGCCTCTAGTTCGATAGTTCCTTTTTGTCGCCCGCTTTGAATAAAGGTAACATCTTGGCTATTTTCATTTGGTCTGGAAATATTCCCGCTTTGAAGGAAGCATTGCAAATGTCAGCAGCTTAACCACACATTCAATAGTCTCCTTCAATAAAGCCCTGTCTATACCATTCATATGTTTTATGTCTATAAATAAAGTTGGTATGGTATGGTTGATAGTTTTAATAATGAGCAAGTCAATCTGATTTGGATGTTATATCTACCACATCCTTTTCAGGAGAGATAAAACATTTTTCATACTGTGGCTGAGGCCACCCAGTAACGCCACAGGATCAGAAATGTGTTATTTTAATCAGTTTGAAATTAAGGGGAACACGGAATATATTTCAGTGTATTTACTGACTTCTACATAAACTTTAACAAATTTGATCTGTTCTCAGTTCACAGCGGTGTTAAAAAAAAGTCTGTATAAGGTGAGAACTTTAACATCTATTTTCCCATCATTAAGTGAGTCACCCTGACACCAAGACAAGTGGGATCAACAAGGCTCTACTCACCCTAATCAAAAATGCAACTCCAGGGGAAAAGTTTCTCATTCACATGCTTGGCCCCCAAAAGCACATTATTCTATGCAAACATTTTTCTTTTGAAATTAATTCAGTGCTGCAAATTTAGTGCCATGAAATATTAACAGTATTTTAATATTTCAGAGCAAATAATGAGAGCTCTTGACCTCTGAATTTAAATTTAATCATTACATGCAGAATTTATTAGCTGCATTTTCCCTTGTCTGTCTAGGAAATTTTCCTAGTAGTACAGAATTCCCACAAAGCGCATAGTGATGAAGAAACTGTCTCCATAATAGATGAAAACAACTGAGAAATTATCTGGTAAAGAGGGTCATGAAGTGTTCATGCTGAGCACACAGAAATAGCTCTTCCCTGAAAGAGGCAAATCTAAATAATCTCTACTGAGAATTAAACCAAACATGTAACTAGTTATATATGTGGAAAGAGAAACTGTGATAAGGAAAAAGAGGCCAAGCATGAAGCGTTTGACAGCTCCATCACAGGGAACGAGCTGAAGGTCAAGCACACCGTAATTGCTGCACCCCGTTCCCATTTGTCTTAACCAGGGCGTTTGCGTTCAGAAATCAGCTGCAGGTGAAAAGGCATTAGGCTGCCTGTCATCCTCAGTCACCTTCATCCCAGAAGATATCAGCACAGAGGGGAGACACAAGCCCACAGGTAGAGCCACAGCTTTTATAATTATACTGAGACATATCCCACTTTTGAATGTAAATCAGATGTTTACTCTCAATGTTCTTGTCATTGGAGCACAACATATGAATGGTTTTGTGCAGTGTGGCAAAAAATTTGCCGGCCCACTTGGAAATTTGTGTTTTGTTTCTGATTCAAATTGAAGGTTAAAATCACATTTGGCACATTTAACACTTCTTTTTTTCCAAAAACATACCATAAGCTGCATAAATATAAGCATTTAGCTATACGCCTTTTAATTATGGTGCGTATAAAACGTCAGAAAAAATAAAAGCTGCTTTTAAC